>JAPPVO010000029.1:166300849-166510372 GCA_030407325.1 Camellia japonica
TAGACAATTGTTGAATGTTTATAATTTATGGATATAGTTTTTTTTTAAATGTTTCAAATAATATTTTGGTGGTTGATGATTGATGTTGTGATGTTTGTTTGTAATATTTGTTAGATTGTACTAAATTGGTCAAATAGAACTTGTTGAATTTTTAAAAAAAATAAAAAATAAAAAATTGCATATTCTACGACAGGCATAAGAAGTCGTCGTATTACAGATTTTACGGCGTGCAATTAGCGTCGTTATTTGTCTAATCAATTTACGGCGTGCAAAAGTAGTCATAGAAAAAGTAACGCGACGCACAACTCTCGTTAAATAGTTTTAACGACGTACTATAGCATGTCGTTGAAAAAGTAACGACGACGTACAAAAATATGCCGTTGAATAGTTTTTAACGGCGTACGAAACAGTGTTGAAAGTAAATGACTTTCATGACTGGTCATAATATGACGCGCGCTTGCACGTCGTAGAAGGGTTTTACGGCATGCATTGCGCGCCGTAAAAACCCTTTTTTGTTGTAGTGGCAATAAACCAAAGGCACAGAAAAGTACTCGGAAACCACAGTTACCTCATTCTCATTAGATACTTCCGAACCGTCCAATTCTTCTGTTACAACAGACTCAAAAGAGAAAGAAAAAGACGACCTGGACAGGACTGTGGTATCCGAGTTATCACCCCCAGGAATACCGAACTCAGACTCAGACGAGCTGGAACCTGATTCCGACTCACAAGACTCGGTGGAATCAGATTCCGGCTCACTACCTGATCCGGTGCTGCTAGATAAAATCCCTCCTCGTACTGCCAGGTGAGGGAGGGTGCGATGGATGCATCCAAATAGCTGCTGGTTGGCTCGCAGCCGTTTCATCTCCGATCATAGACACCGAGGAGTTATCCCCCAAGCACAACTGGTCGATCGAAGGATCTGAAAGTAGACATGCCAGTGCTACCCCCATTTCAAACTCTGTGTCCGCAGACTCTGCTTCCTTGCTATGCTCAGTCTCAACCGCTGGGTCTGTCTGCTTTTCAACAACATCATCCCCAGATAACTGTAGGTCAAAGAAAATTTCGAACCCCGGGACGCGTTTCTTCTCTGCGTTCAACCATGGCTCCGGAAAACCACAGAATGGAAAATCCTCCCCCTCCCGGACGAAGCGTCCGTTCAGGGTACCTCGGATGGGCCGATGCATCAATTCGAAAGGTTTCCCCATCTGCTTTGCTTTGGCTCTTGCAGCCGTCTCTTTTCCTTTTCTTACCCAGTCTTCTGGTGGGCGTATATCCCAGGCCAAAGGTATGGGGGTTGTGCGGCACCTCGGCCAATGCGATACCTTTGCGGCCGCTCTTCCCTAATCCCATCCCGGGGATGTATTGGAGCTTGTTCATGAGATACACTGCTTGGGCACTGACATATATCTCTTCATTTGTAGCCATAATATTCCGTACGACCTGAGCCTCGGCCAAGGTAAAACCCGATATGAACACATCTTCCATGCCATGCTCGATTTCTAGAACAGGCGTGGATACCTCTGGTGGTGGGTGGATTGACGAATTCCCAAAGACGATGGCTACTCCCTTCCCGTAGGGGTATTTCACCATTTGATGCAAAAGTAGATGACACTGCCTTTACCTGATGCAGCCACGGCCGTCCTAAAAGCAAGTTGAAGGTTGCAGGGACCTCTAGGACATGGAAATCTATCTCGTGCTGCCCCGGCCCAACCTTTGTCTGAACTTTAACTGTTCCCATTACTTCTCTACTTGTATTGTCATATGCCCGGATGACCTGGGCTGTTGGTACAAAATCCACGGTTTTCAAGCCAATCGCATATGCCGTCCTCGCTGGGCAGACATTAATGGCGGACCCGGTATCAACAAGCACCACCGGTATCCACTTATTTCTACACTCCACGGAGATGTAGAGGGGTTTATTGTGATTCGTGCCCTCGGGCGGAAGTTCTTTGTCGGAAAAGGTCAGCATCGGGGTGCCTCCCCCCGGAAGACCAATCCTACCAGCTGCTCTGGCGTGGTTTCTATTGAAAGCTTTGCCTTGTCCATAGCCGATAAAACAGCCTCTCTATGTACCCGTGATGCCATGAGCAGTCCCCAAATGGAGATGTCTGCTTGTATCTTTTTCAGCTGTTTGAGTACAGCTTCTTCCTCAAGTTGCTTCTCGGCTTCCCTATCCTTTCCCGAGGCTTCCGGTTGATCTAAGTGTGGGGGCTTGAAGTACCGTCCACTCCGCGTCATGTGGTCAACCTCCCCGAGGTACCAAGTGTTATCAGGTTGGTTATTCCCCCAATCTTCGTCGGTGTGAGCAAGACATAGGTCTTCGTCTTCCCACCACATTCCATCAGCGGCTGACAGACACTTATCTGGCTCTGGTATGACTGTTTTTGTGCTTGCAGCATCTTTCATCCACCTGCCTGTAGTACTTTCGTTTCCTGTGCACACAGCAATTTCAGCTCCCACATGGGCCTTTGCTTTCCTGATTCTCTCGGAATCTTCAAAACTTGCTTGTTCTGCCATGATTGTCTGTTCAATCATCTCCATACTCAAAATATTCCAATCTCGGGCGAAATTCTTGACGCCGGCGCCTCCGGCGATGTGTTTTGCTCTTCGACCCTTCCGGCCGTCGCTGATAGTCTCATTCTTGCTGAACTCTGCTCTGCCTGAAGTTCCCCTACCACATCGGGCTGGTCGTCCAACCACCCTGTAGCTTCTGCTGAATCCTCGTAATCGAACCATACGACTGCCGCGTCCTCTGGGTATTGGTCATTGTAAAACTGGAGATCGGCAAGGTCCTCCCCCACAGCTGTTACATCATCTGTTCCCTGCCCCAAACTATCTCCTTGGATCATACACAACTCTCCCCCTGTTGGCAATTCTACTCCGGGCCCATCTTGGCTTTTTGATGAAATGTAGTCGCTCGGACTATATGTCTTCCCAATGTAACTCCCAGATTCCGCAGACTCTGACTCAAACAACTGTTTTCCTTTTGGGATCTCCCTTTCCTTGTTCTTGGGGGTCACCGCCACTGGCTTGGATTGGGTCATGGAGATGTCCATCATGCACAAGTCGGTGCAATCAGGGAGGAACACCTCTGGTTTAGGCAGGTGGGTAGGGGTGATATAGATACTAGGATCATAGGACACGGTCCCAGCATAGATGAAATTGAGTCTTTTGGGTGGTGGAGCTTGGTTATGTGCGGGGAGGGGATTTGTAGTAACATTGGGTTTTTCGGGAGGCAAAATCACCCCGTTGTCGATGAGATCTTGGATCTCATGACGCAACCGGAAGCACAGATCGGTGTCGTGACCGTGCTGTTGGTGAAAGGCGCAATATTTGGCCGGGTTATGGGTAGGAGGGAGTTTTTCTGGTAAGGGTCGCGGCTCCAGGGGCTTCAGGTGCCCTTTCTTAATCAAAACCCCCAGAGCTTTGGATAGGGGCATATATAGTGGGGCGAAGGTTCTGGTGTTTCTGGGTGGGTATTTGGTTGTTTGTGGGTTGCTTCCGGACGCGCCGGAGAATGGTGCAGCTGCCGTATTTCTTGGAGGGGGATTGGCGGTGACCATGCTTACTTCGGTGGCTCTCGTAGTAGTAGCGCCACTCGGGCCCGCATTGCTACCACGGTTGAAAGTTCGTCGGGGTTGCTCCCGATCATTATCAATCAAGCCTTGCTTCAAGGCATCTTCAATCTGCACCCCCATTTCATGTAGGTCAGAAAAAGTAGGAAAGGGGAGAACTATCATCTTTTGCATCAACTTCGGCTGAAGATTGCGCACAATCATCCGAATCTGGTCTTTGTCCGTAGGCCTCAGGGTCATCATCGAAGCCTTGGCCCTCCATCTGGTTACAAATTCTGAAAAACTCTCCTTAGGCTCTTGCCTAGTCGTCTCGAGATCACGGGTCGTAATCTCAATCTGTGTATTATACGAATACTGTGCGATGAAGGCCTCAGCCATTTCGTCCCAATTCCTCTTGACATCATCTTCTAGCTTGGCATACCATATGGCCGCCACACCTGATAGGGTCCGGCCAAACAAAGACAACTTCTGGAGCCTACTGAGGCCCATCGGCCTTAGAACATCTGAAAACAGTCTTAAATGCACCATGGGGTCCCCGGACCCATCAAATCGATCAATATGAGGCATTTTGAACCTGTCGGGCAGCGTCACAGCTGCGTCGGTGTACCCATCTTCAATGTCGGGGATGGTCTTGACCCTTGGGATCTTTTGAACAACTTTTCAAGTTTGCTCAACTTCAGTGCTGTGGGATCAGACTCGAACTCAAAGGGAGAGTCCGGTAGGTTGGTGGGTGTTTTGATAGCTGAGGTTGGATTTGAGGTAGGGTTGGAGGCGGGGGTGGTCCTGTGGGCAGTTCTGTATCAGTCTGAACATTGGCTGCCTCCCCGACATTAGGAACTCCTGGCGGGGGAGGAACTTGATGCGAAGCAGATGCTCCGGTCTGCTGCTCTAGCCTGGCTATTGTCTCTGCCTGTTCCTTTACCAGTGTGGCCTGTTGCCTGGCGAATTCTGCCTGTCGGACGGCATCTTGCTGCATCATTTTCATGCTTTCTTGGAGGTGGCGCACCATCTCTTCTAAACTAGCCATGCTATTCTGCTCTGGTTGAAATACCGGTATATATTCTCTCTCTGTTGGTGACACGGAACCCTGATCCCTACTGAACACAGGTGGGGTAGATAAGGCCCTCTGAACTGACTGATGTGCTAATGTCCTCTGTCTGACTGACCTCCGCTTAGTAACCGGGGGTAGTGAACAGTACACTGGTTGTCCGTCTACCAGATCCTCAGATCGATGGAGTCGACGACCTCTAGTCTAGAGTGCTCGGGGAGTATCTACTGGGTCAGAAGCAATCGTGCTCAACTACCTAGTAAAAAAAAGATAAATAAAGCGTATAAATAACAGAAAATTGGACAGCATAACAGCATAAAATAAACAACACACGGTTGGATAACACGCTGAACTCGATTCACTGTCCCTCCAATACTGATCACTATTTCTGAATCATTGCCCCCAAGTCTGAATCCTGTACCCACAGATAACTGATTCCCCCAAATACTGTTACTGGTGCCCTCAGGCCGGGTAAAACTTGCAAACTGACATGCGCATTCCCCTGTAGAGATACACTCTAAAAGCACATAGCAAGTAAATGAGAGCCAATACACCCCTATGTTGGGGTAGGGTTTCCCTGTCCTATTTTGTCAGGAGCTAGGGTTTCACTACGCACACAACGGTTTCAAACAACCTACATCGGGTAAGCAACCTGTCCTAGTTTGGAATGGTCACTATGGATTCCGAATATGCACTAGGTCGAATGGTCAAAAAGGGTGCCCCGGTAAAACCGGGGTTTGTGTTCCCATGCTGTCAGAGCCCATAACCGGTCAGCCTTACGGTCATGCCTTGACAAGACAAGCCTCCGGCAAACCGTTCAGGAATGGCAGATGGCAAACACGGTGTCCTAGGCGCACCAATGCAAATGCAATGCAAAGAGACACATAAACGAAATCAAAACAGGATATCACGAGTTTGAGTTAAGCTCTCTCTAATCCCCAGCGGAGTCGCCAGAAACTGTAACAACGCCCGCGGGGGACCTCGGCTACAGCTCGGACTCTCCTTTTGTGTTGCGGTTCTAAATCTGAACCAAAGAGTCCAACTCTGGCAAATCGTTTTGAAGAAAAACAGATTTTTTGAAAAGTAGTGCCAAACATGGACTGCTTTGCCAGATTACAGAGTCGCCACCTAAATATTTTTTTTAATGGGGGAATTTAGGAAACCCTGACTCGGTGCCGAAGGCCACGTGTCTGTCATCACCAAAGTGACTTGGCTCGGGAGCTTGGGTACGATCGGGAAGGTCAGCTATGAGCACCCCCTTTCGCCCGGTCCGAAGACCGGCCTCTACTAACCGTGATATCCGATTTTGAAAACATTACATGCTCTTATTCCAATTATTAGCCTAGAATTACTATGTTATGCGCACAGCAAACAAGTATAGACTAGGTTGCCTAATTCGGAAATAATCATTGCATATCTGTTTTGTCTCGAAAAACTCGTCGGTTTTGCTACTCGCAAGTAGGCTAAAATACGGATTTCAATGAGTTACTCCAACTCAAGCAACCTAACCTCCACCCACAGGCATTCAAACAGTTTATCTCACGTAAGCACTTAGCCGCATAGTAAGCATACTGTCATGGCAACATTCACACGCATGCGAAGTGCTAAAGCATAAAAACTTACATCGTACTCCGTGCCAAAAATAATAACCCGGTTAGCAAACATGCATGACCTAGTTCATGTTAAGTGACTAATGCAACACAGGCATAAATGCATTCTAGAGTAGGCTCGGCTAACCCTAAGCATGGCATGTGAAATGTTACAACTATCACGTATTCAAATTGGAATTGAAAATACGATGCAGTTTGTATGATGTACCGAGCCCGGTGCATGTAAACAAATGCATGGATGCACGCATGCATTGCATAAGGTATGCTAATTTAGATGTGCCCTAATCTACCAACATAAGCGGGTAAATAAAAGGGAAGAAAGAAATGGGGATTGGAAGACATACACACACCCACGCACACTTATTACAACTTTGCCCTCACACAGAGGGACCGAAAGAATAATACAGTCCAAAGAATAAATGAATAAATTATTACAAAATTCTAATTACTAAAATTAAATCAAGTAAATAAAAGAAAGGGGGCCTCAGCCCTGCCTCGGGATGCGCGAATGATGCATGCTCGTTGCGACTTGCCCGGAAAAGCCTACACCGTGCCACTGCCACCTCTGTTTTTACTGCCCCATCTCTCCAAAAAAAAAAACAAAGTCCCAGGAAACCTTCCTTGTGTTCTGCTGAGTGCCACCGGCTGGAGGAAACTACCACCGGCTGCTTGTGGTGGCCACCGGCTGAAAAATAGTCTATCGGCCAGAAATACAGTGCCGGTCGGCACTCTTTCCTGCCGGTCGGCACAAAATTCCTGCAGAAGACAGTTTGACAGCAACAGCAGGCAGCAGTGCATGGTATTGGATTTTTGAGCATATTTATGCATGGCCAATGCTTCCTATCATGAATGGGACTCAAGGAAACATGGCTCTTGGTTCTAGGGCTATCAATTGTGCACCTTGGTGCATGATGGCCTAAGATACCAAGGTTACATTTCAATGGTATTATGCATGCAACATACAAATGAAATCCAAGGCCTTATCATGTGTTGGTCAAGGGCCTTGGTGACCAAGAGGTAGGACAAGTTGCATCACTTATGGTATGAACTCATCCTAACCCTCAACTTGGCTTGACACCCCAAACCAAGTAATGCAATGCATGTTATGCAAACATGGCTCCACAATACAACCTAATACTAAGATGCAAACATGCCAAATGTAATGCAACATGCAAAGTGTAAATGCAATGCAAACAAGGGTAAATCAAGCACAGGGTAATCATGCTACAACACTTAATGAACCAAACATGTAACAAGCATAAGGCAAGCATGCAATGGTGGACTAGACCATAATGGGGGAGACCTCAAATCTCCCAAAACAGTGGCGAAAATGGGCTGAAAAGGTGGACAAATATTCATGCGAACATGCAAACCAAAAGGCCTAAGGCTAAGGCACAAAGTGGAGCATTCCATTGCCTACAAACATGACCACTCATGGCCTATATTGGACAAGCAAAAACAGATTTTTGCTATGCAAGAATACACCCAAAACTCACACACATGGCATGCCAAAAACTCTAAACACACAAGCATGCATAAGACCCTCTTTAGAGCATAAGCGGCCAACAATTCAAAGCATGAATAAGATGGTAAACGGAGGCACATGAGCATGATATAAGAGCTGAAATATGCATGTTAAATGACTCCAAATCACTTAAATAACATAACCAAGGCATGTCCATGGATCACACACTCAAAGCTAACAAGCCATAATGCAAAGTAGCCATGTCAAGCACATCAAACACGGCAAAATCAGTGGCTCACAGCCCTAAAACATGGCAAATCAAGACCAACATCTTCAAGATGCTAAGCTAAAAACATGGAGATACATGAGGCTAAACACATGGCATGTCTTTAAGCAAAATGGGGCATTACAAAGCAAATATGGGAAGCATGTTAAGGGCCACGAAACCGACCTTAGATAGAGATCAAACATGACCTAAAACACTCAAAAAAATTCTGAAACGAAGCCAAATGCAAGCAAGCACACATGCTACCTCATGAGCCAAAAATGGAGGCCAAAGAGGGACAAAGGGGAGAGGGGTATCCCTCCCCTATATGAGACTTCAAAACACCTCCCTCACCACTGAAAACCCACTGGTTTTCAGTGGTGAGAAGACCAAAACAATGAAGTTAGACAATGCTCCAAAAAAAGGCGCAAAAGGGCCAAAACAAGGCCTAAAAGAGTGAGGCTTCACTCAAATACAAAAGTGACCTTAATGAAAGTTCTTGAGCAAGTAAAACAAGGTTTTTTTTATGCTTAAACACAAATCCAAAATCACAAAGCAAAAGGGGTAGAAAGTAGTTGCAAGAATGGGGAAACTAAAGCAAAAAGTTTACCCTTGAAGATCCAATGAAGAACAGGTGGAGTAGCCCTCCTCTAGTGATCAAAACCAATCCAAGATCACTCAAAACAAACCTCCAAGCCTCCCAATCTCGGATTAAGGTGTAGTAGTGTGTGTAATGGTGCAAAAGTGAGGTGAAATCACACTTTTTGGTCCAAAAACACACACACAAGGGGAGAGAGAGGGAGATATAGATATATATGGATGTATATCAGAGATATATGTATAAGCTCTGGTTTTTAGGTCTAAAATGGCTAACCCTTGAGCAATGGAGAGGGGTGGTCTTTAAATAGGCCAAGACCAAGCCAAGACTTAATGGCTAAGCAAAGGAAAAGGCTCAAAGGGGTCAAGGAGGTGCAAGGCTTCTTGGAGAAGCCAAAACAGCTGGCCAAGCTTCTCCAAGAAGCTTGGCCAAAAGGGGTCAAGCTTCTAGAAGCTTGAAGGGGTTCAAAGGGCAAAGGGGGTCAATCCTATGCACGGGGAGGAGTGATGGTGTAATCCAGCTGGCCCAGCTGGCATACACCATCCTCAGGGGGGTTCAGAAGGGTCACCGGCCAGCCAAAAACGTCACCGGCACAAAAAAGTGCCGGTCGGCAACATATAGTGCCGACCGGCCAAAGTTTTTGAGAAAACAGTGCCGACGGACAAAAGGGAGTGCCGGTGGGGTGTGGGGGCAGCCGGTGGGATTCGGGGATGGCTAACAAGCCTTCCCCTACCCTCAAATGCAAAAACACAAGTGTTTGGTGCCAAAACCGAACACGAAGCAGCCGAGTCAAGAAGTCCTGAGACGAGGCGAGCTGCCGAGGCCTCCGGGAACTCGAGACGAACACAATCATGGATAATCACCGAGTGTCCAAGCGGTGACGTCCAAGTCTTGAGGACGGTAAAAAATGGGGTGTCTACAACCGCATGCTTTACTTGCGTAGACCGTATGTTTTATCAGTACTTGCGTAGACCGCATGTTTTGTGTGCGTAGACCGCATGACTTACTCGCGTAGACCGCATGTTTGTAATCAGTGTCCTTACTTGCGTAGATCGCATGTTTTACTTGCGTAGACCGCATGTTTCATCACTTCTTGCATAGACCGCATGATTTACTTGCGTAGACCGCATGTTTTACCTGCGTAGACCGCATGCTTTACTCGCGTAGACTGCATGTTTTATCAGTACTTGCGTAGACCGCATGTTTTGTTTGCGTAGACCGCATGTTTTACTTACGTAGACCACGTGTTTATAATCAAATTTCATTACTTGCGTAGACCGCATGCATTGCTCGCGTAGACTGCATACTTATGTTCAAACCCATCGATTGCATGGACCGCATACGTCACTTACACGTGTCCAATATTCGTTGCTTGCGTAGACCGCATGCTTTACGTACATGTGTTTGTACCTTCATGGCATTTGTGTTGTCACGCCTTTTCAATTGCATTACCTATATGTTACTAATAAAATCGTACATGTTAAGTCTGTTTCCTTTGCAGGCACGATATTGTATGTACGGTTCATTTGTGACTGGTGGAACCAGACGAACCAGACAGGTATTGTATCCTCCGCGTGAGACGTCTCAGAATTGCATAATTCTCTTACATCCTTTCTGCATTGTAGTGTAGTTTGGTGTATGCTAGCTTAAAACTGTCGCATATGTGCTTCATTACAGCTTTTCTTTGCATGATCATAAGTTATGCTCGGCTTCGTGCATTGTCTTGCATTTTACCCCTGCCTTCGGGCGCATACCTTGTTTGTCTTGCATGTTTGTTTAAGTCATCGGCCTTGTCAAAAATGGGTCGTCTCTGGGCTTTGACATTCACTCCCGTCATTGTTATGACTTTCGAGTTCTGTCAAAGAGGGGCAACTGTAGACACACAATTGTTGACCGTCCTCAAGACTTGGACGTCACCGTTTGAACACCCGGTGATCATCCATGTTTGTGTTCGTTTGGAGTTCCCGGAGGTCTCGGCTACGCGCCTTGCCTCAGGATCTCCGAACTCGACTGTTCCGTGTTTGGTTTTGGCACCAAACACTTGTGTTTTTGCCTTGAAGGGCAGGGAAGGGCTTGTTAGCCATCCCCACATCCCACCGGCCTTCCCCCTAGCATCACCGGCTGTTTAGGGGTGCCACCGGCCGTGGTTTCTTACAATCAATGGCCGGCCGGCACTATATTTGGCCGGCCGACACTTTTTTTTGCCGGCAATCCCTTTTGCTGGCCGGTGTAACTCCTTTGAACCCTTGAGGCATAGTGCATGCCAGCTATGCCAGCTGGAATGCACCATCACTTCTCCCCGTGCAGCTTGTGGCTGGTGTGACTCCTTTGAACCCCCTTTCCTTCTAGAAGCTTGCACCCTTTGGCCAAGCTTCTTGGAGAAGCTTGGCCAGCTGTCTTAGCTTCTCCAAGAAGCCAAGAGCCCTTTGCACCCTTTGCCCCTTTTGATATAGCTTCTTGGAGAAGCTTAGAATGCTTTTATTTGCCTATATAAGCATCCTTCCTCTTCTTTGTCTAGGGTTGGAAGCTTTTGATCAAAAGAACCAGAGAATACATACATACATCTGATATATCATCATCTCTCTCTATATCTCCCTCTCTCTCATCCTTAGGGTGTGTTTGGGAGCCTAAAAGTGCATTTTTACCTTACTTTTGCACTAATACACACACCATTACACCTAGCTCCGAGATTGAGAGGTTTGGAGGGTTGATTCTTGAGCTTTTGGACTGATTTTGATCAAAAGAAGAGGGCTGCATTGGCTGTTCTTGAGGTGTTCTTCAAGGGTAATCACTTTGCTTTAGTTTCCCCAAACTTGCACTAGTTTTCTACCTGTCTTGCTTGCTGATTTAGGCTTTGTACATAACATAAAAAAAAGCTTATATTTTCATGCTTAAGAACTTTCATTAAGGGTGTTTTGTGGTTTGAGTTCAAACTCACCCTTTTAGGCCTTATTTGGCCTTTTCGATGCTTCCTTAGTGAGGTTTTGTTTGCTTGAGGGTTTTAGTCTTTTCACCACTGAAAACCAGTGGATTTTCAGTGGTGAAGGAGATGGTTTGAAGTCTTGCATAGGGGAGGGACACCCCTCTCCCTTCATTGCCTCATTTGCTTGTCTTTTGGTTCATAAAGGTAGCATGTATGCCTAGCTTTGTTTGGCTTCATTTCAGAGTTTATTTGGGGTTTATTTAGCATGTTTTACCTCTGTCCCATGTTGGTTTGATAGCCCCTCTCATGCTTAATACACTTGCTTTGTATCCCCTCATTTTGCCTAGAAATGTGCCATGTGTTTAGCCTAGTATATCCTCATGTTTTAGCTTAGATTATTGAAGCTTTTGGTCATGATTTGTCATGCTTTAGGTCTGTTGGCCACTGATTTTGTCATGTTTGACATGCTTGGTATAGTTGCTTTGTATTTTGGCTTGTAAGCCTTAGTTATGTGGGTCACTAACATGCTTAGCATGAGCTTATTATCATCATTTGGCGTCATTTGATATCATGTTTCAGTCCATATAATGTGGTCTTACATTGTCATTTGTGTCTCTTTTAATGCTCGGAAGTGTTGTGATTTCATGCCTTGAAATGTGCATTGTGCATGCCTATGTGTTTGGATCATTTAAGCTGCCATATCAGTGGGTTTTGGAGCCCATTTTTGCATGCTAGAATTCTGTTTTTGCTTGTCTAATTCATGCCATGAGTGGTCATGTTAGTGGAAGTAAAGTACTCCCTTTTTGTGCCTTAGCTTTAGGCCCATTGGCTTGCATGTTGACATGAGAGTTTGTCCACCATTTTGGGCACTTTTGGCCACTGTTTTGGGGTGGATTGAGGTCTGCCCCTTTATGGTTTAAGTCCACCATTGCATGCTTATCTCATGTCTATTGCATGATTGCTTCATTAGGTGTTGTAACATGATGATCCTATTGCTTAGATTGTCCTTGTTTGCATTACATTTGCATCTTGCATGTCTAGCATTGCATACTTGCCATGATAGTTGCATGGCATTTGGCATGCCTTGCATCTTAACCTCGTGTTGCATCTTTGAGCCATGTTTGCATAACATGCATTGCATTACTTGGTTTGGGGTGTCAAACCAAGTGTGAGGGTTAAGAAGTGTTCATACTACAAGTGATGTAACACGTCTTAACTCTCGGTCACCAAGGCCCTTGACTTCGACATGATAGGGTCTTGGTCCTCATTTGTTTGTTGCATGCATTTTCACATTGAATTGCAACCTTAGCTCCTTAGGCTATCATGCATCAAATGCACAATTGATAGCCCAAGGGCCAAGGGCCATACTCCCTTGAGTCCGTTACATGATTGGGAGAGTAGCCACGCTTACATGTGCTTGAAATTCTATGCCATGCACTGCCTGTCCTCTGTTGCTGTCAAAACTGTTTTCTGCAGGAAGATTTAGCCGACCGGCAACATTTAGTGCCGACCGGCCATTGGTGAATGGCCGATAACTTCATCAGCAGCCGATGGAAATTCTGTATGGCCGGTGGGCATTTCCTCCAGCCGATGGTATTCTACAGTGTGCAAGGAACATGTCCCAGGATTTTTGCAGTCTTTGGAGATGCAGGACAGTGTAAAACAGAGGCAGCAATAGCATGGCACGGGTTTTCTAGGCAAGACAGACTGAAGCATGCATCATTCACGCATTCCGAGGCGGGGGCTGCGGCCATCTTCTCTTTGCACTTAATTTAATTAGATTAGGAGTTTTGTAATAATTAATTCAGTGTTATTCATTCGGCCTGTATATTTATTTGGTCCCTCCGAGTGAGGGCGCAATTGTGTAATAAGTGTGGGTGGGTGTGTGCATGTCTTCCAATCCCCACTTCTTTCTCCCTTTTACTTACCTGCTTTCGATGGTTAGTATTAGGGCATATTTAATTTAGCATACCTTATGCTGTGCATGCGTGCATCCATACATTTGTCTTACATACATCGGGCTCGGCACATCATGCTAACTACACTTGTATTTCAAATTCCAAGTTGAGTACTTGTTAATTGCAACATTTCACATGCCATCTTTAGGATAGCCGAGCCTATCATAGTTGCATTCTGCATGCGTTCTATTAGCCATCTTAACATGAATTAGGATCATGCATGATTTCTAATTAGCTTCTGTTTTGGCTTAGAGTACTCTGTAAGTTCTTTCGCTTTAGCATCCTCACATGTGTGTGAATGTTGCCATAGTAGCATAAATACCATGAGGCTAGCTGCTTATGTGATATAACTGCTTGAATGCCTGTGGATGGAGGTTGAATTACCTAAATTGGAATAAAACATTAAAATTGTGAGTTTTAAGCCCACTTGAGGGTGGCAAAAACCTGCATTTTAGCCTACTTGCGAGTAGCAAACCATTTTCAAAACAAAAATGAAATGTTTTGTTCCAATTCAGGCGATTTGGTCTATACTTGTTTGCTGTGCGCATAACATAGTAAATCTAGGCTAATAACCGGAATAAGAACACATAACATTTTCAAAATCGAATATCACGGTTAGTAGAGGCCGGTCTTCGGACCGGGCGAGAGGGGGTGTTCATAGCTGACCTTCCCCAATCGTACCCAAGCTCCCGAGCCGAGGCAACTTTGGTGATGACGGACACGTGGCCTTTGGCACCGAGTCAAGGTTTCCTAAATTTCCCTATTAAAAAATATTTAGGTGGCGACTCTGTATCTGGCAAAGCAGTCCATGTTTGGCACTTCTTTTCAAAAATCTGTTTCTCAAAACGATTTGCCGGATTTGGACTCTTTGGTTCAGATTTAGAACCGTGACACAAAAGGGAGTCTGAACTGTAGAGTGAAGCCCAAGGGCGCGTCTACAGTCGCTGATGAGTTAGATTGGCGACTAACATATTAGTCGGCCAAAGGGTACATCAATTCATTTAACTCACATCTTCAGCTATTAAATATTTTGTCGCCAAAAAGTGTTTTGAGTTTTAGCTACTAAAAAATTAGTCGCCAAAACTGTTTTTAATTCGTTTTGGCTACTAAAAAATTAGTTGCCAAAAGTGTTTTGAGTTTTAGCTACTAACCAATTAGTCGCCAAAACTATTTTCGATTCACTTTTGGCTACTAAATATTTAGTCGCCAAAAGATTTATTTCCTTTTTTTGGCTACCAATTGTTTTGTCACCGAAAACGTCATTTTTTATTTTTGTTTTGTTTTTTTCATTTTAATAAATTTTTTCACAACCTGTATATATCCACCGCAACCTGTAATAAGTATACAAACAAATCAATATATATATTATCACCTATTCCGTAATGCATGTTTCACTTACAACCATCAAACAAAAAAAAAAAAAACACCTTACAATGTAAACTTGTATACAAACAAACTTATATATTCCAATTGCAAATAATAACGTCATACATTCCAACTATGTTACCAAAACAGTGTCCTCTATACACAAAACATTTTTACTATACTATGCATTGTAATGACCATTTGGCATGGTACAAATTACCATGGTAATATGTACCATGACAAAAGGTAATCTATATATACCACTAGAGCAATTAATATAAGTTCCAAAAATACTATGTATCTCGCCAAAAATTATATGTACAATTCATCCAAAATCCACACAAAAAGTAGAGGACAACCAAAAACTTCCCAAATTTGCAAAGCTATGAATTATCTTTTGGACAAAAAAATAGAAGATCCACATGTCAATGCCAAAAGCCATCTACACAACAAAAATTACACCCATTAGTTCCATTGTAAACAAAAATTTTCAACAAAAGGTATGTACAAACGTTTGAGGGGGCAGGACCCCACGTCATGCACCCTTCCCTCCGCACCTGCCATCATATATCTAAGCATAAACAAAAAAAGGATGAACCAGCACATGAGGCTCTCACAAAAAAAGGATGAACCTATCATTTTGTTTCCACCACAATATATGCTCATAGATACCATTTCAAAAAAATACAAAACTGAGAGAAAGGTTAAAGTTTAATGATCAGCACAGATTTACAGTTGCCATGAAAAGATTATGACACTGGTCTCATTTATTAGCTCCAAAAGTTTCTTTTTTTTAATCAGCTTCATAGTCATTCTTTTAATCAGATTCACCAATCCTTTTCAACAATTCAAAAAAAAAAAAAAAAACACTTGGGTGAATAAGACATAAAACAATTCAAAATTAACTATGTAATTTGGAAAATTCTATAAAAACTAAAGACAACCACCACTAACACTTAAAAGAGGGAAAGAAAATCACCAAAGATGGTATATTGACAAGATTATCATTAATAGAGTTCCAAATTCAAAGAATGAGGGGAAAAAATTCCCAAATAAATCAGTGAAAATTTGTATCAAATGACGGCAAGCATTCTGAAAACTATAACACATGAAGATTAGGAATGTAGCTGTTATTGATTGCTGCTTGATACATACCCAATTAGAAGTTGTTCCTCAAACCTAAAAATGATGGCGTGTAGGTTTGGTAGAGAGTGAGAACTGATGAGAGAGGAAAATACAACTATGAAAGAGAAAACTCACATCACTCATATGAAAACAACAAAAGCCCTACATGGAAAAACCCTAAACCCGCAACAAAAGCAGGAACATCAACACCCAACAAGGTCAATATTGATTTAGAACCATTATCAGATATGTAGCTAGCATGGTTCTGTAGAATAAGTGCTCAAGTCACCCTCCAAAGTTTTATAAACTATAAGAACCTTCCATATTTCAAAGAATTATAGAGAAGTTTCATTGAAACATAGTTGTTAACCTCCCATTATTTTGAAAGCCTCAAACCATTTTTCACTCCCATACATCTAATACCAATCCAAAATCGGGAATCAGAAATCCCCAATCCGAAATTTCAACCAAACCCATTCACGAAATCAGAAAAAGCCCTAACAAATTGTTTATGAAATCAACAGAAAATGAAAGAAAAAAAACGTATACAAACCCTACAGAAATCGTTAGACACAAGCATGGGAGAGACGGCGAGAAAGAGATACAGACATACCCAAATCGACAGAGAGGGAGAGAGACGAGAGACAAATACCTGTAATCAGTGGTGGGGCCGATTTGTAGTGGTCGTGGTGGCGACCGCCGGTGGCCAGCGATGGTGATGATCGGCGGTGGTGAGCGATGGTGAGGTGAGGTATCGACTGCTCTGTATGTTGGTGTGTGAGTGAAAACAGAACAAAAATGTGTCTGCGTAATATATACTAGGCGCGAATATTAATAAGTTTCCCTCTAAAAAAATTTCGAAGCTTTAGCGACAAAATCGTTATTAGTCGCCAAATATCCTTAACAGCGACTAAAAATTGGTCGCCAAAAGAATCCTATTTCGCTACTAATTTCAAATTTTCGTCGACAATGGTTAATATACAACGACTAATTGAGCTTTGGTCGCCAAAAATTCATCAAAATACACCCATTTTTGGCGACAAAATTTTTTTTGTCGCAAAATGTTATTATACGGCAACTAAATGAAATTTTGGTCGCGTAAAATGGTTTCAAACAGCGACTAAAATTAAGTTTAGTCGCCATATAGTATTATTGGCGACTAAAGTAATTTAGTAGCTAAAAAGATTAAACTAATGCCGACTAAATCAGGGTTTTAGTCGCCCAATATGCTGTTTTTGGCGACTAAAATTGTTTTGGTCACCAATTTTAGTTGCCAAATGTGCAGTTTGTTGTAGTGTCTTTGCTGATAAAAAAAAAACAAAAAAATTGTGAATATATTCAAGATTCTGATTTTAAAAAGAAATAACTAGAGAAACTAATATAGTAATAAGGACAAGATAAAGAAAGAAAAGACTTTATTAGATTTCAATAAAGAAATGAAATAAAGAGGTTCCTTTACAATCATTTAAGACAATAAGAAAACAAGAGGATGATAAAAGAAGGCACTTCTCTTTGGAAGGGGACTGACTCAAAATATACTGAGTGACTTCCTTGGCTTTCTTCCTCTTCTTGAAGGGAAACTACCGTTCTCTCTGTTTCAAAGAAAACACCTTTTAAGAAAAAATATTTCTGTCCGAAAACATTTTGATTAGGGGTGGAACCAGGAATTTTGTTCGGGAGAGGCCAATATATATGCATAAAAAATAAGAAAAATTAGTCTAAGGCCACTCTTTCATTTTTAGTAATGGAAGAGATACACAATATTATTTTTTGATATCTAAGGTCCCTCAACCTACACCTATCTATTATAGAGAAATTTGATATATCTCACGTTCTCTATCTCTCTTTTCCACTGCTCTCCTCTCTCCTGCTGCTCTTCTCTCTTTCTTTCTCTCTCTCTCTCTCTCGTCGATCTCATGCCTGCTATCACTTCCGTGGCAGAAGTGCCTCCTGCTACATCATCTGCTCCGGTTCTTCCTGTAATACCATAGGTTGTCGCTCTTGTAAAATGTAATTGGATAGAACACACTTCTCCTGATGGATTAGTTCAACTGGTCAAAGCATAGTAAGAAATTTATTATCTTCATATTTTTTGGGGCGAGTACCGTTTCCCTCTTATATATACATATATACCAATGTTTACTGCCATGGACATGTAGTGGGAGAAACCAGAGGAATTGGCATTATTTGAACAACAACAAAAACAATCTATTCAACAGCCTCAAACCCAGTCTCACCCTCAAAAGATCTCTGCACAACAAGTTCCTCAGACATAGCAATTTTAACTCCAAATAAGTTCAAACACCCACCATCACAAGTTTGTGTAAAATTTTCTCTGTGATGTGTACAGAGAAATTTGGTGTTGGTGATGTGTAAAATTTCTCTGTGATGTGTCCAGAGAAATTTGGAATTTTCTCTGTGATACCAATGCTTATTGCCATGGACATGCAGTGGAAGAAACTAGAGGAATTGACATTATTTGAACAATAGCAAAAACAATCTGTTCAACAGCCTCAAACCCAGTCTCACCCTCAAAGGATCTCTGCACAGCAAGTTCCTCAGACACAGCAATTTCAACTCCAAACACAAGTTCAAACACAGGCCCACCATCACAAGTTTGTGTAAAATTTTCTCTGTGATGTGTTCAGAGAAATTTGAAATTTTTTTTGTGATATGTCTAGAGAAATTTGAAATTTTCTCTATGATTTGTCCAGAGAAATTCTCTAGATCGAATTTTCTCTGGATCGATGTTGAGGGACCTTAGATATTATGAAAATATTGAGTGTCCTTTATGCTATAAAATCTTAATACCAGAGACCTTAAAACAAAATCCCCTAAAAAATATTGAAGTATTTCATAAAAAAAATTATATAAATCTAATGAATAGTTTTTTAATTTTTAAAATTTGTGAACTATTAGATCTAAGTATGCAATCGGTTAAACCACTATTTTAAGCTATTTATTGATTAATATAATTTAGTATACAAGAAGTGAAAAATGCTTAAGATCTCTAAGACATGACCTTCAAATTTACACTCAATAACATTAAATGTGACATGTCAGTTGATTATTTAGAAGGCAAGCAGCTAAGATTCAACTTATGTTATGTTATTGTGAATAAATTTAGGGTTGAAATTTTAGGTTGTCTAGCATTACTCATAAAAAGCTATACATACTATTTTATTGTAAAATTAAAAGAATAAGTAATATGTACCTTTTGTGTTAATAAAATTGACTCAATAAAATTGATACTATTATTTTAATAAAAAATTATTAGGAATCATTTTCAATATACATTGTTAAATATTAATGAAATAAAAAGTTAGTAAGATAATTTTTATAAAATTAAAAAATCACCCCATTATATATTTTACAAATATTCATAAATAAAAAAGTAATAAATTGTATATTCATAAATGAAAAATTAATAAATTCTTATACTGTAACTTATATTTGAAAATGTTCCAAGGAAGAAATAAAAATTGTATTTGGAGGATAAATAAATAATTGAGGGGGAGAGATAATGTTTTATGAGAAACATAACTTCAGAGAGAGTATTCTTAAAATTATTTTTTTGATTTTATGCATAATTTCATGGGGAGTTTTTTTAAAAGTGTATTCTAAAATTACTCTAAATTTTTATCTTACTCCTTATATAGCGATCCCAGTTTTCCCTTTACTGTTTAATTGTATTCCGGACTCGGTTCTGTGGTTGGTAGTTGTTGTCTGTGTTACATTTCCATCCTTTAACTCTTAGTAATTGAGTTTAGAATTGTTTTGGGCATGTTTCGAACAGGTGGGTTGAGTTTTGGTCTCAAGTGTTGTTGCCCAGGTTTTTGGTGATCCGCTCGAGCGGGTCCCTTTGCGCTCGAGCGGAGTTTGCACACTTTCAGTATCTTGTGCATCTGCAAAACTACTGCAGATGTGTTTTTCACGCTCAAGCGGGTTTCATTACGCTTGAGCGGGTATCTTTGCGCTCGAGCAGGTGTTCAATGTCTGTAAAAGTTCTAGGAGGATGTAATCTACGCTCGAGCGGATTCCCTTTTTGCGCTCGAGCGAGTGGTGTTTTGTTTTGTGCCTTGGCGCTCGAGCGGATCAAGTTTTTGTGTTTGACACTTGAGCGTCCTATTCTCTGCTCGAGCGGGTCATGCGTATATCAGATCTGGACTGTGATATTTTAAATCACTTTTTACACTCTCTCTCTTTCTCTCTTACTTTTCAAAACCTCCATTGGAGAGCTCCTCTCTCTAAAAACACAACTTCTCTCTAAGGCTTGATCTAGTTTGAGTGATCCCCCACCCTTGTCCCTTTGTAAAAAGTGTAGAGCTTGGTGTGGGCTATCTATCAATCCGAAAATCTTGAGGTTTGGAGCATTTCGAATTTCTTCATCTTCTCCACTTGGTTTCATCTCTTGAAGTAGGGATAACTACTCATTTTTATGGTCTTTGACATAAACTTGTAGTCATTTTGGTTAAATGTTGAGAGTTGGGAAGTTTGGGTGTTAGGGTTTCAAAATGTGGAAAAAGGGGTTTTGTTCTTTGGGCCAATACATGAGTATGTTGGGTCTTAACATGAGATTAGTGTTGTAAATTGTTGATATTTGGACCTTTGGGTCAATATTGAGAAATGGGGAGAAAGCCCTAATTTGTTGTATAAATTAATTGGTATAATTAATTTGGAAAATTGTGGATATGTGAAATTGAGTTGGGAATAATGAAATTGGCTCATTATGAGATAGAATGGTGGAGTTGGAATTGTTAATCACTTACCTGTGAAAATTGTTGATAATTTATCTGTTAGATGAACTTATTATATGTTTAGAAATAATTGCTTTGGGCTATCGGTGGAGGATAGTTTTGATTGTTGTAGACACTGCATGATGACTAGGCAAACTAAAACTAATCAATTGAATATGTCATCGAATATGACGGTTGGAATAATATATCGAATTTGTGTATTAATTGAACATGTATATGATAAACGTTTATATGCATTGTGTTGTGTGAGAGGAGATAGGGGATGGACTCCATTGATACAGCAAATCTGTGTATCATATATGAAGTATGGAAGTGTTTTATTTGACATTGATACAGCAAATCCGTGTATCATATATGAAGTATGGAAGTGTTTTATTTGAGATTGATACAGCAAATCTATGTATCATATATGAAGTATGGAAGTGTTTAATTTGAGTTGTTATCTCATCTGAAATAGAAGTATTGTTGATATGAGATGAAATCTCACTCAAATTGTTTGGCCAGGTTCTGAGCCACGGTTATGAATTGAGAATTGGATAAGTACTGGAAAATGAAATGAAACATGGACACATTGGTCATGGAATTGAAATGTGTTATAAGTTGGCATATATGAGTTAAACATTTATCGAATGCTAATATTTTAGTTATTGCTCATATTATGTTTAGCATATCTCTACTGGGCATTGGCTCACCCTATATGGGACATCATTTTCAGGTTTAGGTATTATGCCGCCTCCGAGGTCTTAGCTTGGATGGTTGTGGGAGTTAAAGACTCTCTTGTTTATTTTTGTGAGTATTTTGTGTATTACATGTAAATGAAGCCAAGGGCTTATTTTGTATTTTGAGTTAGTACTCTCTTTTGGTAACTAAGTGTTGGCTTGGAAAGTTGTAAGCCCGTGGGGCAATTACTTTTGATGTCAACATGTAATACTTTTGTAATGAATACTCTGATGAATGAAATTATGCTTTATTCTCTTATGTCTAAGCATGTCAAGATTGTATGATTTATGGGTTTATTTTGAGGGCGTTACACCTTATCTGCACAAATGTTTTTATTACGTTAAAAAAGGGGAGAAGTTATAACAATTATATATGAATTGTTTGTCAAATTTTTTTAAAGAGGGAGAAAATAATTGATTGCATTATTATTGTTAAATATTTATTGTTGTATTTATTTCAAAGGAAAATTTGATTTTCCTCACCCATATTAACATTTTATTTTGATGATGTTAAAGTGGGAGAAGAAATATGATTTATATATAAATTTATTGGACAAAGAACTTGTTAATAAATGAGGAGAAAATATAATGCAAATAAATGCTTGTATTATGATTGTTGAATTATTTTTTTTTTATAATTTTTTTGTTACATTTATTCCTATGAAATTTTGTGTCAAATTAATAATTATATTGCCATCATAAAAAATAGAGAGATTGTTAATCGCATGGTTTAATTTTGATGATGTCTAAAATATTATGGGATAAATTGTAATTTTTTAATATGCATATTTTATACTCCTTGATACAAAATATTATCTGTTAAAATATATATTGTATGATGTATTTGTGTTAAATATTATTTAAATGGAAGGTACTGTGCTATATCTGACTTTACGAAAATATTTTGTAAACTTTATTATTCACATATTGAAAAATCCGATTGGTCACTATTTATCTTTTGACAAATTTGATATTGATTGGTTGTTTTCTTTTAACAAATGTGGTATTGGTGGGTTGTCATCTTTTGACAAATTTGATAGGTTGTCTTCTTTTGACAAAATTGATATACCTACATAGGGTAGTGGCACTACAAGTTGGGTCTTGAATGACGAAATTTTTTTTGTCTCGAAAGAACTAATTTCGTCACTGTAGATATTTGTGAGGAAATATTTTCGTCATTGAATGTTTGTCACTAAAAACCACTGTGACAAAAAATAATTTCGTCACTAATGAAATTACTTCAGTGACGAATTTTTTTGTCACCAATAAAACAAGATTTTATCGCCAAAAATTCTCATTTTCGTCACCAAATAATTATTCAATACCATATTTATAATTTTAGTTGACGAATAAATTTGTCACAAATGTTGATCATTGATGAGGAAATAATTTCGTCACAGTAATATGTAAAGGTGACAAAATTTTTCGTCTCCAAAAGTCATACATGGGTGACGAAATATATTTCGTCACAAATATATTTATATACGTGACGAAATATATTTTGTCGGAAATATATATATAAGTGACAAAATATATTTCGTCACCAAACAACAAAATCAATGAAAACTTTCCTATATAAGCTGTAATAAATTTTGTCACAAAAAATGTTCATTAACGACGAATAATCACTTTGTCATAATAACAAGTACAAATAACGAAACAAATTCGTCACTAAACCTGTTCCATATTTTATATTTCAATTTCAATTATTATTTCATAAATATCCCTGCTCATATCCCAATAGCCTTTTAATTGTACTAAGAAATCCGCTAGCTATTATACATCACTCCACAAAAAAATTCACTAAACAATTTATATTATAAATCAAAATATATCCATCAAACAATTTTAATAATATAAACCATTAACTATAACAAAAAAACCATCAAAGCAAATCCCAAAATGAACTAACGTGGAATCCACAAAAAAAAAATCAACACTCAATCTTGATTTGCAACTACAACTAAGTATCAGTTTAGGAAACAAAATTCAACAGTTGAACTTCATTTGCAAGTATGCTTCCAAACGTCATCAAAAACCCAATCTACAAAGAAAATAAACAAAGAAAACATTAATATATTATCAATTACATCTAAACTCATATATAAATAATTTTATTTTATAAACCAATTTAGTAGAAATGCATATAACAAATCAAAAATTCAAAGAGTTGAGGTGATCCTTGATGATAAAGCAACATGGATAACATAAGATGCCAAAAGATTGCAAGAATACCATATATCACTATCACTAATGGCAGAATATATATATATATATAAAATAGCTTCAAAATATAACGTAGCATTGAGATACATTTGATTCGCGACAATGGGCCAATGACTTCTTCAATAAGGTAAATTTTATCAGTGGAATTCAACACAAGAACCTTGTAAAACTTTTGGGTTGTACCATTGAGCCCCTCAATGCCTTCTTGTTTATGAGTTTGTACCCAACAAAAGCCTTGATCAAATTGTCTTTGGTAAGGAATCATTTTTTATTTTTTATTTATAAACATGCTCATGATTTTTTTGACTCTTTGGTTTTTAATTTTGGTTGCTTTTGGCTAATATTATTTATATATTTCTTTGTAGACATTTTAAGTAACAGGAATCTTACACAAATGAGGTGCAAATAAATTTATCTGAGGCAAATGAAAATAGCAAGTCCTGGAAACTAAATTACAAAGATTAGTTATTTTCTGATAGAGTGGGTCCTAACAGGGACTTGAATTCTGCACCTCCCTTTTTGTGGGTGTCAGGATATGCAACTCAATCTAACACCAGGTAAAAATAAAGTTTGTTAAATATTCCTCCTTTGCTTCTTATATAGTCCAATTGAGCACAATGAAGACAATATATGATCGGTTGGCTAACACGAATTGAATGTTTGTGTCAAATAACAAGGACAACACCACTAAGAGGGAGAAGTTGAATCCTCAAGAACAAGAGATAGACCAACAGACATGAATGTAAGTTGTGAGAAAGCACATGATCTCAAGAAAAGACTTCTTTAGCCAGGACAAAGTGGTTGAAATGTGGCTTCACTAAGTTGAGTATAGGGGAAACCTTCAAATGGATTAATCTATTAAAAGTCCTTACTATGCTAAACCATCCTAATGATATATACAAAACAGCAGCAATCATAAAGTGATATACAAACCTGACCAACCCACTGCCTGAGACTCAATAAATGTTCCTTCATTTCTTCTACTGTGAAAAACTCAATCAAAGACACACCCATTATTAATCACATCACTAACTTAGAGCAACTCCAACACTGCCTAGCAAAAATACACAAAAAAATAAACACATAGTTTTGTCTCTACTTTGGTTAGTGTGTGTTTTAACTAGGGCCATGCTAAGTAAGAATTTTGATAATGAATCTATTTCATTAAATACATCTTCAAACTTGTTAAATCTTAGTTAATAAGTAGTAAAATTGATGTACTTTAACTAGTATATACTAACCAACATGAGAAAAATAAAAAGATAAAACAAGCGAGACTCATCGAAAAGGTGATGTACGAGTTCATGGGATACCCCCTCCTCTAAATTGTCCTTTAAAACCTTGCTTCTTAAGAAATTCCATGATACTTGATGTCATCTCAAAATTCTTGTCAATCGACCCATTCATCTTCCCTATCTCTTTATTTTGTGCTTGAATTTCCTCTTCTTGTGACTGAATTTCCTCCTTTTGCTCTTGTATTTCCATCTCTAAACGCCTCACATAGTCACTGTTAGTCGAAGCACTGGTAGTCCTAACAGAGAAGGAACACCTCAACCCAAGTCCTTTAACATATCCCGACCTTGGCTTGAGCACCTTCACAGATAGTTCCTCCAGAGTAATTGGAACCACACCAAGTTGGGAGCAATGTTCAGCTTGGATCTTTATCATATTATCTTGTCATTTAAAAAAAATAAAAATGAATAAGGATACAATAAAAATTGCAATCATCCAAATACAAAAGGTAAGTATACATACATAATTCTTTTCGCACTCCAGAGAAATCCACTGCTTTATGACATCATTAAAGTGTGTAGATTTGTAAACACATGGCAACTCTGGCAGTTGGCCCCCATTTGTGATTATCTGATTTTTTTTGTTCTTCAACTAGTAAGTTAAATAAGAATTATGGTAATAGAATCATAAAACGGGAAAAAAAATTAAAGAAGACGCACCGCCTCATGTACTCTAACTGGGAGAGATTTTGACCCACATCTATGCTTTGTGTTCAATTGATTTCTGTTGTCAATGTTAGCTATTGATTGCTTCTACAAGGAACAAGTTCCAATAGTAAAATATATATATTAGGAAGACAAGGTAATTGTCAACAATAAATAAACATAAGAAAAGTTTACCAGCCAATTGCTATCATTCCACTTCTTATCAATCAAGTTTTTCCATTTCTCGAGGTCACAGGCGGTGGGTGCTTGTAGACAAAAAGATTTTTCCCTTCTTGAATAACCTACAAGTGAAAAGAAAAGAAAGAAAAAAAAAAAACTAGAAACTTAAGAGCAATATATTTTTCCTCTAACCTCCTTTGGATCAGCAAGCATGTTAACAATGGCTATATCAATGGCATCCTGATTCTCCAGTCTTAATGCTCTGGCAGAAAGCAGGACAATCATGTTTTTGTCCATATCTTTGTTAAAAACGTATAGAAGAAATTTATCATCAAGTATGTATTAGCTTAGGGGAAATGAGACTTGATGAAGTCAGCTTTCCATACCTCAATGAGGTTTCGATCGACAGTGAGGCGATTCAGGGTAAGAGTTCCAGTTTTATCACTACGGAGGACATCCATTCCAGCCATTTCGTCAATTGTTGTCATCCTCTTTGTAATGGCACCCTTTAGGTAATAGAAGGCAAAAAAGGGGAAAATTAAAAGAATAAAGAGTTGTTATGTAGTCAACATTGAAATTTGAGCTTAAGATTCTTCTGTTATGGCTCTTACATGAATTATTTTGAGTTTGTATTAATTATTTGTGTGTGACAAACAATGGTGCCTCAATTAGGAGTTGTACCTGTTGAGAAAGTCGATGAGAACCAATTGCGAGTGTGACAGATATTACTGTTGGCATAGCTATAGGTATTCCTCCAATCAATAGAACATGAAGGTTGTTGATTCCATCTCTATATGAACGGAGCTGTATGGGGTACATGACAATGATTTCTAGAATCATCCCCACAGCTATAGAACAAATGAAGAAATTCCCAATGGCAGTAAGAACCTGCAAAAAAAACATTTTACATTTCTCACAATGTTTGCCAACCAGGTTTTGTTTGAAATTTTGATGGAAACTTCAATACTCTCATAACTTATTTATATTCAAGGAGTTTTAATTGCCAACAAGTTTCAGGTTGCCTTGTCCTAGTGTGAAATTTCTTGCATTTTACATAGTCTTAAATTACTTATGGAACTCTACTCCATGTTGCAGTATTTCTAAGTTGCCATGTACAAGGGAAGAGGCATAGCTCAACAATGATAGATTTCTTAATCACCTTCTGGAAATGACCAATACTTTCAGTGGAATCAACTAGATGTGCAGCTTTTCCAAAGGAGGAGTGAACTCCAGTTGCTATCACTACAGCTTCAACTCTCCTTGCTTACATGTTGAACCAGAAAAAACTTCATCACCTGTCCTCTTGGTGACAGGAAGTGATTCTCCAGTAAGAGCCCACTGCACAAAAAATAAAAAATAAAAAATAAATAAAAATAAATTAATTAATCAGATAGTAATACCACTTAACTAATCATATAAAATTTATTTAGAATAGACAAATAAATGTGAAAGGCAACATTGGTTACATTGGTTTAGTTCCAATAAAATGTGAAAGGCTTGTATGTGTGAGATAAAAATCGATTCTCATTTAGTACAGACATAAAGAAGATTCTCATAGGATCCATGATCATGCTGAAAAGTTTGCAGCTTAGCATCTACATCACATGGTGAAAAAGAGGATCCTCATAGCATTGGTGATCATGATGAACAGTTTGCAGCTACATCATATGGTTATGGTGTAAAAAACAACTAGAGTTGTTACCATCGCAACTCTTCAATCATGTATGCGCAACCAAGATAATAAATATTAAAAAGAACACAATTCATTAAAAAGGAAAATGAATGAACTTGTCCACCAAGTTCTTCAAATAGTTTATAGCAAATCTAGTTCACTCTAGACTTGGAAAAAGCCTCGAATTCCCAAGTTCAAAAGCAACTAAAGATCCCTCATATCTTCTAGCTGACAAGAGCTTGCATAAGGAAACAAAATTGCAGTTTCTGCACTAAAACCTAATAAAATTAAGTCCAAACTATACCATTACTGATTAAAAAGAGAAAAAAGCATCACATAATTAACTTCAATACAAGTAACCACTGGCAAATGACAGTAAAGTAAGAAATTCGAGTTCCCTATTATCTCATTAAGTAGCTGAATCCAAAAATAGAATAAATTCTAGATAGCAAAATGATGTTTCACCCTATATGCAAAATAACTATGCCACGTAAACCAAGATTATGCTAGGCACAAAATTTTGCTAAAGCTATAAAGGTTAGGATCAGTAGATACCAAAAAATTAAAATAATCCTGTGCAAGGGAGATATTACTGACATGATAGAATGGTGGCGAACTGTCCAGTCCCCCTCCTTTAGAACAGCAGCAGCAACAGCCTCCCATCTCTATTTAGTTATCTCTATTGTCCACCAGAAGCTATCAGTAATTTAGTCATCATGTTCCCTCTGTTTGGCATAAGAAAAAGAATTTTATTAGATGAAAAATGCTTGGCATAACACAAGGACATTCTATGGATCAAAGGTAAACAATGTCATAGTTCAAGCCCAAAAGAAAACTGCTTTTAAAATTAGGAGTGACTCAAAAATCATCAATTCAAATAACATGTGAAAGGGCATCTGAGACAAGTATAAGATTGAATCAGCACAGATATACACACAAACAACTAAAGTACATCAGTAATAAGACACTAACTTGATGGGTGGGTGAATGCTTAATTGTGTGGTGTATACCCATTTCGATTCAGTGGATATGGGTTCTGATACACAGTTCTTGTACCAAAAATTTGTTCTCTTTGTCGGCATTTTCTGCTTCTCTGTCTCCACCTACTTTTTTTCCTCTTTTCGATTTCTTTAAGAGATAACTTATCAGGTATTTCAAAACTCTTGTCTTCAATTTTCTTTTTCTATTTTTATGGTAATTAAAAAAATCTTACTTGTTTTAAAATCTTATGTTGTTTCTGATTATTTTGTTTGTTGCAGATTCAAAAGAAATGACAGGTCATCAGAGGACAACTCAAATCAATCGGAGGTTTCTTCTGCAGAAAACAGTCTTAAAGATTCGATTCCTATTGAGCCAAAAACAGAGTTACAATCGTGGATATAGAGGGGTCAAATCCAAACAAGAAGACAAATGAATTTTCGGATGGGTTTGACCAAAAACAGACACCCGAGTTCTCTTTCAAATTCAAGTTTCCAACTTTTGAAGAATTCAATCAGAACAGGAAAGAAAATGGGGGTTCTATCAGCTTTGAAGCAGCCCCAGATATGAGCATCGCTGAGTACGAGTTCATGCCTGTTGTCAAGTGTTCAAGTATATATATATATAACAATAGCAACAGCAGCCTCTCACAGCGAAAGGAAGAGAAGAGAGATGAGATGAGTGCCTTACCGTCGAACTAGTCTCGCCGCCGAAGATATGAGTGCACCATTTGCCTCTCATAGCAATTGATTTTGATCCTCCCTCTATTTTGAGTGCATCGTTCGACTGTGATCCTCTCTCTATTTTAGGACACTGCAGTAAAGCTTTGAAGAACCTCGAAAGGGCATATCAAGACCGCCGTGTTCGCCTTCGATCACCACAGCTATTCGGTTAATTAGTAGTCAATCAGAACAAGGTTTGAAGAACCCCTTTCCCCTTCCAACGAATTTTGGAACCCTATTTCTTGTTCCTCTCTTTCTTCTATGTTACTTTATCATTACAACAATGTTAGGTATTATAAAAAAACTTTCATGAAAATAATCATGAAAGCTTTGTGACCCTTGGATTACACTTAGAATAAAGCACCACATACTAATCAAGGTAATCCAAGGATCATAAATCCTTCATGATCATTTTCATGAAAAAAATTTCATGATCCCTAACTTTTCTCTTATCATTATGACCCCCTAGAACCAAAGAGGCAAGAGTCAGTGTATCTTGTTAATTAAACAACAATAACAGAATAGAAGAATTCAGATAAGAATTCAGATAAGCACTGAAAAGAGCGAAAAATCCATATTCATGGCTTCAATAACCCAATAAACATATTGGCAATCCCTAATCGAGGTACATAAAATACATTTAAACATATTGGCAATCCCTAATCGAGGTACATAAAATACATTTAAACATATTGGCAATCCCTAATTGAGGTACATAAAATACATTTATCTAGAATTTATATATGTCCTTAATCTTTGTTTTTTTAGTAAATCTGTTACATTTAATATTTTTTGTTAATTGCATATAAAGCAAATAACATGAACGAGTTATTAACTTAACAAGTCTATATTCAAGTACTCATTTTTTCATAACTAGTCTGAAGAAATAACATATGGGACACTATGTGTCTTAGTAGTTTTCAAAATTAGGGAAAATAAAGATTGAAAAATAGAGAAATCGAGTGAGGGAGAGAGAGAGGGAGGGAGAGGATCTATACCTGAAAAGAGAAAAATAGAGAAATAATCGAATAAGCAATGCCAACGGCACTGACGATTGCTCGGAGGAGAATGCGGGTGACGTCGGTGACGGCACTGAAGGAGGAGAACGGGTGACGTTGGTGGCGGCACTGAAGGAGAAGAAGGGGGGCTGAAGGCAAAGAATGTATGTTTTGCAAGAGAGGGATGAGAGGAAAACTGAAGCACCAAAAAAAAAAAGGAGGGGGAATTAGTAGGAATTTTTTTTTTTTTTTCATTACCGCCAATATCACAAAGTTCTCCCTCCAAAATTGGTGATAAAATAATTTTCTCCCCAAAAATTTTAAAATGTTAAAATAATTGACGACAAAAATATATTCTTCATCAAATAGTTTCAAAATATTTAAAATTAATTTTTTCATAAAAAAAAAATATTTAAAATTATTGGTGACAAAAATATATTTCTCACTAAAAAGATTAGAGGAAAAACCTTTGGTGACGAAATTTAATTTTTCCTCACCTATTATTTTTACTTTTTTATTATATGTGACAAAATTTTATAATTCGTCACGGATTATTCTTATTTAGTGACGAAATTTACTTTCTTCACTACTTTCGTTACCATAGGTTACTTAGAGAACTAATTAACTTGTGTTTTGTTTTGAGAGTGAGAGAGAGAGAGAGAGAGAGAAAAAGGGGAAAGGAAAATTGATAAACAATAAAAAGGGGAGGGGGGGGGGGAGAGAAAAAGTTAGTAGTCTATTTTTTTCATTACCGCCCAATATGTCAAAATTTTCCTTCCAAAATTAGTGACAAAATAATTTCCTCACTAAAAAGCCTCAAAATATTAAAAATTATCAGTGATAAAAATATATTTCTCACCAAATGGTCGTAAAATATTTAAAATCAAGTTTCTCAAAAAATATATATATATAAAATTATTGGTCACGAAAATGTATTCCTCACTAATAATTTTATAATTTGTGACAAATTTTTTTCTCATCAAAAGTCTCAAAATTTTGGCGCCACCAAAAAAAAATTAGCGGAAAACTTTCGGTGACAAAACTTATTTTTTCCTCACCTAAAAAGAAGTATTTGTTGACGAAAATAAATTTCATCACCTATTATTTTTATTTTTCTATTATATGTGACAAAATTTTATAATTCGTCACGGATTATTCTTATTTAGTGACGCAATTTATTTTCTTCACTACTTTTCGTCACCATAGGTTGCTTTTGTTGTGGTTATTTTTTATTAGAGTGTATTTAAAATCTCTACAACAATTACAAAATTTTTTAAAAGGGTATATATTTTCATATCTGATATAAACATTATTTAAAGAGATTTTACAGTGGAATCAAATTTTTTAGTAGGAAAGTTACTATACAATCACTATGCATCATTTGATTTTACGATACATGTTTTGAAAATTTTGTTGTTACTATTCCACGTGACCCATAGCCTATATCATCGAAAGTGACCCATAGCCTATATTTTCAAATCTTCCACATGATGATTTCTTTTGCGTGATTTTTATCAGCATCCGTCTCCATGTGATCCAACAAGAAGAGGAGCATCTTGTTGGAAAAAATGATTTTTTGGTGACTTTAATTAAAAATTAAAGTGGGTCCCAACCATCTATTGTGTTGGGTCCAAGTGGGTCTAGATACTTTGCAATGAGATCTTTACACCACAAACAGTATGGCCAAAAACCATTGAGATTTGAATGAGAAATTGCCTCATGAAGTTAGCTTCATGAAAGAGGTAATGGGGTTTGTAACTTCTGCCTTTATTGCAGAGTTTAATAGTGCATTAATGGGGTTTGTAACTCCTGCCTTTATTGCAGAGGTTAATGGTGCATTAGTGACCAGCCATAAATGCTGGAGGCTTCTCCTCTCTCCCCTATACATGTATAAATTGAGACCCTCCTGTCAAGTCTCTAACACATAAATTGTTTCTACCATTCTTTAGTCAGTTTGCCAGAAAGTTCCTATATTGAGAGAGTGTTGCCACTGTTTTTGTTCGCTAAGCTAGACAGAAAGTGCTTCTGTCGTAGCTGGTTTTGACCGTCGTATCCTAGGAGACAGACGCTGAGATTCCTCAAGCACTCGACCCGTGAGGCGGCAAAATCTGTTTTAAGGAAACTGCTTCCGTGCAGGCTTCGGTTTCGTCTCTTTACCCTTTTATTGTTTTTTGTATTTCTGTTGAAATTTAGTTGTTATTATCAGCATATGTTCTTGGTGTATAATTTGATTTCTTCATAAATCTATTTATTTAATTTCACAAGATGGACAACAAGCTTAAAACAGATTTTATATATATTTTCTATGAAATTGATCGAATAGATTTATATAGACAATTGTATAATGTTACTAGGAACTGTTGCGGAATTGCTCCCTATTTCAATGATTGTAAATTATGCAATGTGATTCTCTAATTGCTTAGTTTAATTAGAATGCTCTATCATAATTTGTATACTTAATTGTATTAATCTGATCTTATTTTATGCGTATGGTTCATCATTCCACTACCATGATTTGCATGATTTAATCTTTAGAATTTTTTTTTTCATGTTAATTGCTAACTGGTTATTGGTTTCTAACAATTATTTTAATAATTCTTTTATAACTCATGGCAATAAATTTAATTTTAGTATTTGAGATCATAAATTTTAAGGTTTGTAACTTGTGTATTTATTTCCATGAATAGTGTGTGATTTAATTGGATGAATTAAAGTTTTGTAATTTATGTAGAAGTTATAAGGTTTTGTAACTTGTATAGTATCTTAATTCCTTAGTTATTTTGCTATTCTATGATTTGCTAGAAGGTTAAATAATATCTGATTGTATGTACAATTGTTTTAGATTAGTTGCTTTATATTATGTTGTCGTTTGCTACTAACTTTCTTTGTAGGCATACCTAAGCGTGGAAAGGAATTTTATGGACTACTTATAATCCTCAATTGGATTGGTTTATTTTTCCTTTATATTTGAAGAAATTTTTTGCCAGAGGGCATGAGTTGAGCAAAGCCAGTAGGCTTCATTTTAGCAAGAGGGCTTCATTTTCTACTAGAGAGCATGAGAACATTTGAAGTTTGCAAAGAATGCATTAGACGGAGGGCTACAGTTTGCCAGAGGGCTTCAGCTAAAGTGTCTTAAGGTTTGAGTTTGCTAGAGAGCAACAGCCAAGAGGGCTTCAGAGATTTAGTTGGTTTGTTTACCAATTTGAAGCAGTAAGTTTTATTTGCTTATATTATTAGAAGCATTTTATATGCATGTATTTGGTTCTAGCATTTTTTAAATTGCTTGTAAGTTTGGAACTTGGTTTGGTTTTCTGGAATAAAAACCAAAGTCTTTAGCCTTGGCTAAAGAGTAGTTCTTATTTGTTCAGAAATGACAACTAAGACGGATTTGGTTTCAAACTTTTGGGGTTTGAGGAAGTCTTTGGGTTTAATCATTTTATTCCCAAAGTGTTGGAAAACCAAGTTTGGAGAAAGTCTTTGGTTATAATCTGATTATTTCCAAAGTGTTTTGGTTTGAAAAAAGAAACCAAATTTTAGCATTAGCTAAAATATTTCTGATTTTTATTCAGAAATCATGGGCTCAGTTCCGGGAGTATCGGTTAACGTTTATGAGTGGTGTAATTCTGGTAGCAAATTTTATTTGCTTGGGAATTGGTTTGTTATAACCTATAACCTGGTTTATCCCCTGGAAATCTTAATTTTAAAATTGTTTCCTATGGACTAGGAGTCAACATGCTCTTGAATGTTTTGTCAAAAGGTTAACTGGGTTTTAAGTGGGACCGATGTGACCCCTCCAGTCTTCCTGGGAACATTCCTGACCATGTTCGATTCTAGGTTAAATGGTGAAACGAGTGTTTAATTAAATTTTCATCTGAGGGATTTTCTAAGGGTTAAGTTTAATTTCTGGAATCACAGAAGTGAAATTCTATTGTGATTTTTCAGAAATGGCTTCAAGAGGTGACAACAGAAATGTTGTTCGACCTGACAACGTTAAGCCTTACGAGATTCTTAAAGGAAGATCTTGAGAGATTAAGTATGATTAAAGGAAATCATAAGATTGCATGATAACATTTCTGAATTGATCAGAGGCAATTAGTATGGTATCCTTGTGTTATTTATAGCATTTATGATTGCTATGTGACTTTGCTTGAAAGCAAAATGAGACAACCCGTTAGGGTGGGTGAATATATTTTTGAATTTTTAAATTCCAAATATATTCTTAAATTGGTGGCTCCTAGTGAGTACAAGATCACTAATCACAGAGCTAGAAAACTGGTGGTTCCTAGGAGGTGTTAGACCACTGGCTACACAGTTATGAGGTTGTGGTTCCTAGTAGTGAATAGATTACTGATCACATGTCAAGACATCATGGTTCCTAGTAGTGGAGAGGCTACTGGTCATATGTCAAGACATGATGATTCCTAGTAATTTGATCCTATGTCAGAACGTTGTGATTCCTAGTAGTAAAGTGACTACTGATCACAGGTTAAGATATTGTGATTCATAGTAGTAGAAAGTCTACTGACCACATGCTGAGAAGTTAGTGATTCCTAGTGATAAGACTACTGGCCAAGTTATGAAGTTCCGAATAGTAGACTATTGAACACTGGATTTGTGTTTCCTAATAGTAAGACTATTGGCTTCAGAGTGATAGGTTGGACCAAATATATTTGGGTGCCTAATTCGGTTGATGACATTTTGGGAATGTATTTACTATGATATGATTTTGAGAGTTTCATAATCATTGTGACACAAGGATTTGTTTAAGACTTTGTATAAATTCTACAAAGAAGACTTAATTATCCGACTCCGAATTGAGAAGGATAATAGAAAGAAAGGAGGGAGTACCTCTTCAGTGAATGCCAATGTCATTGAGCATGGAAAATTTTCTGGAATGAGGGAGAAGCCCCCCTTGAACGAAGTCCTGTATGTTCCGGACTTTCGCATGGTTTTTGAGTCCGACAAGGTCGTTCTGACGAAACACAAGTGTGAAACTTGTGTTGAAGCGAAGTGGACAAGATCCCGTATGAGTTATGGAAAGGCGTTAAGCCTTCTTATAAATTCTTACAAATGTGGGGGTGTCATGCAAAAGGTGGAAATATCTAAACCCAAGAGGGTTAGGATAAGCCTAAAAATCCATTGACTGTGTATTCAACGGTTGTGCACAATATAGCAGTGCATATTGATTTCTTGTGGTTCAATATGCTATTCCAGATATACACAAGAATACTATCATGGAATCAAGAAATGCATCTTTCTTTGAAAATGTATTTATGTGTCGTCTCCAAGAAGGGATTCAGAGTTCAATGAAAGAGGTTGAAGGTGACAATGATCACATAGCTAATCAAACAAATGATCACTTGGGTGATCAAGCTGAAGATGTAGATGAGCTAAGAAGGAGTAAGAGAGCTAGGACTGCAAAGTCCTTTGGTCCGGATTTTTTGACTTATATGTTAGAGGGAGAACCTCGAACTTTCCATGAAGCTGTGACTTCACCTGAAAGTCCTTTGTGGAAAGAAGCCATTAAGAGTGAGATTGACTCCATCTTGTAGAATCTTACTTGGGAGTTGGTTGATCTAACCCCAGACAGTAAGGCATTGGGGAGTAAGTGGATCTTTAAAAGAAAGATGAAAGCTGATGGGCAATTGATAAGTATAAAGCTAGACTCATTATCAAAGGATACAGGCAGAAAGAAGGCCTGGATTACTTTGATACGTATTCACCAGTTACTAGGATAACATCCATTCGCATGGGGATTGCGTTAGCAGCTTTGCACAATCTGGAGATACATCAGATGGATGTAAAGACAGCTTTCTTAAATGGAGATTTGAATGAAGAAATCTACATTGGAGCAACCCGAGGGGTTTTCAACTCCAGGACAAAGTAAGAAAGTCTGTAAGCTTGTCAAATCTTTGTATGGTTTGAAGCAAGCGCCTAAATAATAGCATGAGAAGTTTGACAACGTAATGTTGTCAAGTGGGTTTAGAATCAACGAATGTGACATGTGTGTTTATGTCAAAGATACTGTGTGTCTATATGTTGACGATATGCTCATTATAGGTAGTAACGATGAAATGATCAAAACTACCAAGAAGTTGTTAAATTCTAAGTTTGACATGAAAGATATGGGCCTTGCAGATGTTATTCTAGGTATTAAGATTACCAGAACATCTAGTGGAATTGTACTTTCTCAGTCTCACTATGTTGAGAAGATACTTGAGAAATTTGGTAAATCAGATACAAGTGTGTCTAGGACACGGTAGACGTCAGTCTGCACTTGACCAAGAATAATGATGAGAGTGTCTCTCAGCTAGAATATTCTAGGGTCATTGGTAGTTTGATGTATCTGATGAGTTGTACTAGGCCAGATATAGCTTACTCAGTTAGCAGGCTTAGTAGATACACAAGTAATCCCGATGCTTCTCATTGGAAGGGCATTGTGCGGGTGTTAAGGTATTTACGCTACACTCGGGATTATGGGCTGCATTATACTCGATATCCAGCGGTGCTTGAAGGCTATAGTGACGCAAATTGGATATCAGATATAAAGGACTCAAAGTCCACTAGTAGATATGTGTTCACTCTTGGTGGGGCAGCCGTGTCTTGGAAATCTTCCAAGCAAACGTGTATATCTAGATCAACGATGGAATCAGAGTTTATTGCTTTGGATAAAGCAAGGAAAGTAGCTGAATGGCTTTGCCATTTCCTTGAAGATATTCCACGTTGGTCTAAACCTGTGCCTGCTATTTGTATTCATTGTGATAGTCAATCTGCAATTAGTAGGGCACAGAGTAATATGTATAATGGAAAGTCTAGACATATCCGTCGTAGACATAATTCCATACGACAACTACTCTCGAATGGAGTTGTCTCTATAGACTATGTAAAGTCTAAAGGACAACATTGCAGATCTGCTAACCAAAGGGTTAAATCGAGTGTTAGTCGAAACGTCGTCAAAAGGAATGGGGTTGAGGCCTTTGGAAGTTACCGGAATGGAAACCCAACCTAGTTGACTGGAGATCCCAAGATCTAGGTTCAATGGGACAACCTAATTGCGTGTAACGGTGGTATGTCACTGAGGAGGTTAAACCTCCAGCCATTCCTTCTATCAGTGATACCTGCAAGTGTAGAGGTTAAGCTGAGCTTTTAATGACTCTAGTGTGTTAAGCTGTTGAGCTGAGTATAGCAGGATACTCAAGTAGAGTCACCTATGTGAGTGTGAAGTGGGGCCGCTTCTAGAAGAATTGGGAGGCCAAGATTCTTTGAAACCACTCGCTGAACCAGGCTAGTGTCCAGGGCCACACAGGGCACACCAGTGAGAACAGAATGGTGGTTGGAGTAATTCCCGTGTGAGATCTATTGTCTCAGTTTACATAAACGGCAGAGCAGTTCAAGATGTCTTATTCACTGATCAGCCAGTAAACTCGATAGGTTTTCACTGGGAGAGGTTCAAAGCCAAAAGCTACCTTCTCTGATGTCGGGGTTAGTTCGTTGTACTCTCTCTTCGAGTCATTATTGTTGAACGATGTCCGTTTGTTGAGTCTTTCGGTCAATTTTTATTCATGTGGGGGATTGTTGGAAAAAATGGTTTTTTGGTGACTTTAATTAAATATTAAAGTGGGTCCCAACCATCTATTGTGTTGGGTCCAAGTGGGTCTAGATACTTTGCAATGAGATCTTTACACCACAAATAGTATGGCCAAAAACCATTGAGATTTGAATGAGAAATTGCCTCATGAAGTTAGCTTCATGAAAGAGGTAATGGGATTTGTAACTTCTGCCTTTATTGCAGAGTTTAATAGTGCATTAATGGGGTTTGTAACTCCTGCATTTATTGCAGAGGTTAATGGTGCATTAGTGACCAGCCATAAATGCTGGAGGCTTCTCCTCTCTCCCCTATACATGTATAAATTGAGACCCTCCTGTCAAGTCTCTAACACAGAAATTGTTTCTTCCATTCTTGAGTCAGTTTGCCAGAAAGTTCCTATATTGAGAGAGTGCTGCCACTGTTTTTGTTCGCTAAGCTAGACAGAAAGTGCTTCTGTCGTAGCTGGTTTTGACCGTCGTATCCTGGGAGACAGACGCCGAGATTCCTCAAGCACTCGACCCGTGAGGCGGCAAAATCTGTTTTAAGGAAACTGCTTCCGTGTAGGCTTCGGTTTCGTCTCTTTACCCTTTTATTGTTTTGTGTATTTCTGTTGAAATTTAGTTGTTATTATCAGCATATGTTCTTGGTGTATAATTTGATTTCTTCATAAATCTATTTATTTAATTTCACAAGATGGACAACACATCTGCCTCCCCAACGGCTAGTACATTTTGGATATAAATAGAAGTGTTTTATATGGAGAAAAATCAAGAAGTGAATAAGATAAAATTTTGTGATATTGAAATATTTTCAAATATAGTGTTGTGTGCTAATAGTGATTAATTATTTCTATTGAGAGAAAATTTGTTGAGGTTTGAGTAAAATTGTAAAAGGGTTTTCTATCCATTATTCTTATTATTTTTGTATAAAAAAAGAGAGTTTTTATGAGTGATTTTTCGGGATAAAATCACTTGGATTATGTGAGATTAGGCATCGGATTCAAAACTAGTCGTGTTATTTTTGTGAGTAGGTTTTGAGATAAAATCACTTGGTGAGGTGTGATTAAGTACCGAATTCTCAACTAGTTGAAATGATCGGGGTTGGTCACTTGTTATAAGGGTTCACTAGCACCCGCGAAGCTAGTGATGTATTACAATTTGAAGAATAGTGGAAAAATTCTTGAGGAGGATATTTAGGAAGTGGACGTAGACTCGGCGTGCTGAACCATTATAAATCACTGTGTTTGAATTTTTTTCCCTTTGCTCATTTTATTTGTCTACCTTATATTGTTGAGCAAATTTATTTATTTATTTATTATTTAGGTTAAAATTTTAATTTGATAATTTATTTATAAACCCAATTCACCCCTTCTTAGAATGTCTATCTTGAATAACAAATATGTAGAAAAGAAAGGATTGCATCGGATAAGATGCAAAGCAATGAGAAAGCATTGTTAATAACTCTTAAAATTCGTAGCGTAAGTATTTCCTCAAACATTAAATAAACTAGTGAGCTTCCAACAAAGGATAACTCCACAGCACTACTGTAGTCTGACCATTTACATAATCAAATTCTTGAAAGATGAATATTCTTGCACATATATATCTACCAATGCGGCTTCAAGAGTGACAACTTCAGGTCAACATCTCTTATATATCAATAACGGCTCAGCTCCACAAAATATTACAAATAAACAAACAACTTGAACCGCCACTTGGTGGGAATGTACCCTCAAAATCCATAGCCCAAAATGTAGCTGGAACGACAACTGTTAAAAAAGAATAACCTCAACTCAACATTCTGAAACCGTGCCAACATGATTAAAGTTTTAAGCCTAAATGATGAATACGTAATTGCAGAGTCTTCATTCCGATGTACCCAAAGAAAAAAGTAATTGCAAAGTCTCCAATCAAATTCAGATTGAATCATGGAAATTTCTCCTCCAACCAAATATAGATGGAATCATGGAAATTTCACTAGTCAAAAATTCGGCAATTTGCAAAAATAGATTTTTCCTAAATTTTGATCTAATGTAATTCATTAATAAACAGCATAGTTTCCCTCAAGCTTTTCTCGTCTTTTCTTTGCATTGTTATTAAGAGCATCATAGATCACATTAAACTCTTCATGTACCAATTCAGTGAGGCTCTGTAGCATTTATGTACCAATTGGGCTACAAGACACATGGTGCCCTCTAGTTATAGCAATTTGCATGCAACTGTTAGTTGCAAATGATAAAGGTCATGCAATCACGGGAAAGAAAATAAAAACAGATGTAAGAACATAAGATTGTTCAAAAAGTAAAGAATGCGCCTTGCAATCAAAGATCGGTTTCTAAATGATTGTAGAGTTATAAAGATAGCATTAAAACTGAAGCAATAAACTGAAAAAAGATTCCAGATTCATTCATATGCACTAGAAATAAGGGACCCAAATTCAGATATAGACTTTCAAAGATGACAGATAGAGAGAGTACATTTCCTACACACAAAAGACAACTTTCAGCTCCAATTCTTCTATTTTGCCTAAAATTTCAACACACTGAAAATTCATCAACAAATGAACCAAAAATAAAACAATTAACGATAATCACCAAAAATTAAAATTGGTTGATCTCTCATAACCTTTACATATCATTGGTCTTATAACATATTTATTTTGTTTAAGTTTGATCTCTTATAACCTTTACACATCATTAGCCTTATAACATGTTTATTTTGTTTAATTTTTTTGGTTGATTCTCTACTCTTCCTATTTTATATAAATCTCACCCACCAAAAAAGAAAAAATCATGTGGTGCAATGGGATTGCAGTTGGTGAGGGAAGGAGAAAGGGGTCGCCCCAACGGACAAAGGGGGGACAGAAGTCACCGATCAATTTTTTTATATCAGTGGAATGACAATTTTTTTATTTTTTTTTTAATTGGACACATGACATAATCTGAGCCATTGAATGAACAAAATGATGATGTAGTGCAATTCTATCAACTGTATCACCATGAAGTTTATACCTAAAACAGTCAAAAGCCAACAAAATAATAATAATAATAATACTAATAACAATAAATAGAAAAACACAATAATATACAATTAATGTCACGACCCGAACCCGCCCCCGTGGGTTAAGGGCGTAACCGGCAAGCAATCATGAGATTACCTACGGCCTCAAACCAAACCAAATGTATTTAACAGAGTTCATGGGGGCTAGACGGAAGCAATTTAAAACTTTGTCCATAGAGCCGTGCTTATATGCACATCATTACATACATATGTTAATAACTCACGACAGAAAGTACAATGACATAAAATTCTGTACAGACAAGATCATTCAAATCTACGTCAGCCAAACAAAACTATACACAGACGTACTCAAAACTTCGCCCACATAACAGAACAGAACAAACAACAAAAAGGCGAAGGCGGGTCTCGTGCGTGAGACACAAGGGCTGACTTCCCCAAAAATCTTTGTTGTTCCATACTGACTTCACTGAGGCTGGGTTTGGACTTCTCTGGGCTCACCTACAAACACATGAATAAGCGTGAGCGAAAGCCCAGTGAATAATATCAAATACAGCATTTACATAACATTGTAGTACAACATATTCCAAACGGCCTTGGGCCCAATTCATATTTCTATTTAACAGATATATATATCTAAGCACAAATCAAGTGACTGCAATTCCAAACATTCCGGCCTTTGGCCCATTCAGATTTCCATTCTTGTCAAAACGGCCTTCGGCCCATTCGATTATGTCAAAACGGCCTTTGGCCCAATCATGTATGTCAAAATGGCTTTCGGCCCATTCGATTATGTCAAAACGGCCTTTGGCCCAATCATGTATGTCAAAACGGCCTTCGGCCCATTCGATTATGTCAAAACGGCCTTTGGCCAAATCATGTGTGTCAAAACGGCCTTTGGCCCAATTATGTATGTCAAAACGGCCTTTGGCCCATTCGATTATGTCAAAACGGCCTTTGGCCCAATCATGTGTGTCAAAACGGCCTTTGGCCCAATCATGTATGTCAAAACGGCCTTCGGCCCATTCGATTATGTCAAAACGGCCTTTGGCCCAATCATGTATGTCAAAACGGCCTTTGGCCCATTCGATTATGTCAAAACGGTCTTTAGCCCAATCATGTGTGTCAAAACGGCCTTTGGCCCAATCATGTATGTCAAAACGGCCTTTGGCCCATTCGATTATGTCAAAACGGCCTTTGGCCCAATCATGTATGTCAAAACGGCCTTTGGCCCATTCGATTATGTCAAAATGGCCTTTGGCCCAATCATGTGTGTCAAAACGGCCTTTGGCCCAATCATGTATGTCAAAACGGCCTTTGGCCCATTCGATTATGTCAAAACGGCCTTTGGCCCAATCATGTGTGTCAAAACGGCCTTTGGCCCAATCATGTATGTCAAAACGGCCTTCGGCCCATTCGATTATGTCAAAACGGCCTTTAGCCCAATCATGTATGTCAAAACGCCCTTTGGCCCAATCATGTGTGTCAAAACGGCCTTTGGCCCAATCATGTATGTCAAAACGGCCTTTGGCCCATTCGATTATGTCAAAACGACCTTGGGTCCATTCATGTTTAACTTACATCCGCAATCCCAATTAGCAATTCATACGCTTATAAAGGGATAAACAATCGGACATTCACAAGCATTCAAATATCGATATTACTCACAGTGGTCGGCATGTGGATTTGCCCTGGAGCTTGACCCTGCACATCATATAACACATATGGGTCACAAATAGCTCAATCCGTTCTTTAATTCACATATTCCTCTTTTGGTTTTATTCTTATCTCTTTAATTCAATCACAATGCTCAATGCATGCCTAAGAGTGTTTAGAAGTGAAAGGGAACGGAAAACAGAACACATGATGCATTTTCAGAATTTCAGAAAACAGGGTCCCCGTTCGAGCGTGGACTTCCCCGCTCGAGCGGACCCTTAGGTCTGCAAAAGTGCTAGTTACCTCAAATTCCCGCTCGAGCGTGAACTCGGCCGCTCGAGCGGACTGCCTGTCTACATATCTTCCCGCTCGAGCGGGCACTATGTCTGTCAAAAATGCTGGGAGCTCGAATTCTCCGCTCGAGCGGCGGTTTCCCCGCTCGAGCGGGAACCAAACTTTCTGGGTTTTCCAGAACTGTTCTTGAGCTTCAAATACACATTCAAACTGATATTTCTTGCATTTCACAGCCCATAGCACTCATATACATATACCAACATGATATAAACACCAAATTATAACATATTGAAGCTCAATTCCCATGAATCAATCACATGCAAACCCAAATTATACCAAACTTACTTCCAATACATTAAATTTATGCATTCAAGCTTCATATCCTCATCAATCATGCATGCATGTCAATTCTTGACTCCATTTCTATTTCAAATGGTACAAATGGTGCTTCTAACCATGAAACTCAACAAAAACATGCTTGCATGTATGATTCAACTCACAATCTTTCATAATTCATCTATTACATGCTAGATTAGGTGATTTCATAGGAATCCTTTACATGCATGCTCATATTAGGCTTCAATTGAACACAACAACTCAATTCCTTTTCAATTCTTACTCTTGACCAATAATCAATCTTGGGTACACAAATTCACAAGCTCAAATCTAGAAACCAAGGGGTGTTTACTCACCTAGAAGCTTAATTCCCACAAATTATGATTGATTCTTTGAGTATAGCTCCAAGATCATCAAGTTTCCTAGCAATTCCTCTATGTTGAGCTCTTTCCCTCTCTAGGTTTGGCTCTCCCCTCTCTTAGAGCACAATTTCAGTCAAAAGAAAATAAGGAGAGGACTTGAGTGTATAGTGCCTTCTCACAACAAAACCCACTAACTCCCATTATAAAAATAATAATAATACTTGGGCACCAATTCCTTGATTAAATCAATTTAATCTGATCCGAATCAATTTTTCAATTAAATTTCACTGTAGACTCTAAAAATTACGCTAATCACATTGGCGTAGTCAATTTCGAGTTTCATGGCCGATAAGGCCCTCAATTTAATTTCCGAAGCGGAAAAATCAAACAGATATTTCTACGGTGAACAGATAGAATTTCAAAGTCACATATTATCACACAATGACACACAAAATCATGCTAAACACATAATCATATTCAAATTAAGGACCAATTAGCTAATTACGGAACAGGGATATCACAATTAAGGTACTCTCTTGGCACCCTTGCTCTTGTAGCATCTCTAATGCAATTGTTATAGCCGCTACCATTATTATAATTGGGCCAAGAGAGCATTAGTTCATCTGCTATTTGAGCTGCCAAATTTAACATGGCACACACAAATATAATTTTTTATAAATAAAAAGAAGAAAAAAAAAACTATCATCATTTCACCCATTTCAGCATGGTTGCCAAATTTTGCAACTTTTAGAACTGTAAGGTGTCAAAATTTGACTATGACATACCATTTTGGAAATTCTAAGTTCTAACACATTTCATGCTCTTGGATAAGGTGCAAAAGCAGCAACAACAGGACTTCTCACTACATGCTTGCCCTTAACCTCATTCCAGCTTAAATACCCATAATTTACAATAGAATCACTTTGTATTCTGACATCTCCAACTCCAGCATCAACCTCTACGGTCATGCTGAACTTGGCTGTGCTGTATTTTCCGTCAAAGGCTATCGTCGGCGGCTCCACAACCACTTTCATGCCCGATGGGGCATTCACCACAGCACGGTAGACCGAGGAACTATTCACTACACTTGTCAACACCCTTTTAAAGGTGTAACTAGTAGTGTTAGTGTTGTTGAGGAGGATCATAAAAGACGGGTAGTTAAGATCAAGACTAGCTTGTTCACAACTGAAATTTGATCTCTTGGTGATGATCTTGATCTGTTGGTTTGTGTAGTTCATTCCACACAAGTAATTGATGTAGTCTTGAGCCTCCAAGTCATAAACAAGTCCTGGGTCTATGGCTTTGACAGGATCTACGTGCCCTGACCCATAATCAAGAGGAGTCCCAGCTACTCCGGTGGTCATATCAATGATCGTGCCGTTCGCGTTGTCGATCACGTAAGCCGTGGTCATCAATGCTGATCTGATGGCAGCCGGACTCCAATCCCTGTGTACCGCTTTTAGTAGTGCTGATATACCAGCTATGTGGGGACACGCCATGGATGTGCCAGAGAGAAGCGCGAAGTCGCTAAGCAAATAGTCGTGGTCATCTCCAATCGGCGCAATTCCTCTGTTTGGTGCATATGCTGCTAAAATATTAACTCCAGGAGCCAAGATATCAGGTTTCAGTATCCATGGTGATTTACGATCTGGTCCTCGCGAAGAAAAATTTGCCACTATTGGGGCAGGTTTAGTACCCAAAACTGTCAGTTGAAACTTAATACTGACAGTTGTATTCTTCGCTTTGATTAGGTAGTCTTTGATTGAATTTCCGACTTCTTGGATCACTGCCACGTATGGATTGTTGAAATCACTTCGGTAGAGAAACATGGCAGAGTCGGTACTGAAGATTGCTCCTGCAGCTCCAGCTCTGTCTGTTTCAAACGTGTTAAATCCGAATGATTTGCTGAAGTCGCAGAACACGTACTTCCCGGCAACATCTTTAGGGTCAAGAGAATAGTCGTCGCAGATTTCTTTGCTCCTATTTCCATGACCAAAGTATATAGGGACTCTGGAGACTAACAAGTCTAATGGGTAGATAGATTTTCCGCTGACGGTGAGGTCCCCGTAGTCACCAAGTGTCACTTCGGCAGCATAATCTCGATCAATGGTCCCCGCTCCAATGGTAGCGATCCATGGAGCTCCATTGAAGATTGTAAAACCATGAGGACCACTATTTCCGGCTGCGCATACCACAATGATCCCCTTTTCCATGGCTGTAAAAGCTGCCACTGCAATTGGGTTTTGTTCAAAAGCAGTCTCATTGAAACCCAACGACAATGACATGATATCGACACCATCAGCTATGGCTTGGTCCATGCCGGCTATAGTGTCAGATGCAGCGGCTTCATATGTGTAGTTGAAGAAAATCACTTTGTACATGGCAAGCCGGGCCTTCGGTGCCATTCCAATCGCGGTTCCCTTGGCATAATTGAAGTAACTGGCGTCCTGCACAGGGCTTCCGGCTGCCGTCGATGATGTATGGGTCCCGTGTCCAAAGAAATCCCTCGGAGAATCGTAGTCGTATGTTTTGGAGATCTTCAAGCCTGCTTCCTTCGTCCCTTTACTGAATGAGCGTGCTCCGATGAGTTTCCGGTTACAGTTAGAAGAGTTGAACTCCACACCAGACTCACAAGAACCGCGCCATCTCTCTGGAACAGGGGGCATTTCGTCATCTCTAAAACTCTCACTCTCCGGCCAAATTCCAGTGTCAACTACACCGATGATCATATCATCCCCAAAATTGGCTTCGGGCCATAACCCAACATTTGGTTCCAGGCCGAGAAACTTCGGGGTATGTGTAGTCTGAAGCTTTCCAAAGGTTTCTGGGTACGTGGCAACGTGACCAGGCATTTTCTCCAGCTGATCAAGTTGGGACTGAGACAACACTGCACTAAAGCCATCCAAGACATGGTTGTAGGTATAGAGATGCGTTGGAAGAACACCATTCGGCGAAGACAGGGATGAGAGAGTTGACATATACCAACTATGATGATCTGGGAAAGGAGAAGGCATAGCTGATTTGTCCACGTGGATGATGTATGTCCTACGATCATCCGCAACAACAGCTGCTGACATGCCAACTAAAAGTAGGAAGAAACAAAGGAGCTTGAAAAAGATAGTGCAATCCATTGTTGGGGAACACTGAAAACAGACAACTGAATTAGTTTAATCAGTCCAATGACAATAAGTTATATATACTGCTCTAGCAACTAAAGTCGAAGCGATGAAACCAACAAAAAAATCATAGATATTCAAGATTTTGATAAACAGCCGGCTATGGATGCCTTGAGGACGGCTGCAAATACTGCTACATAGTTGTACCCACCCAAAACTAAACATAGCAGTTTGCACCTCCATCAGTGCAGATCATTTTCGATATCGCACCACGAACCATGCTGAACTACTGCATGATGGTATCAACAGAGTTCTACTATGCTAAGTGAATATATTCAAGATTTTGATTAAAAAAAAAAAAAACTAGAGAAACTAATATATTAATAAGTACAAGATAAGGAAATAAAAGACTTTATCAGATTTCAATAAAGAAATGAAATAAAGAGGTTTCTTTTACAATCATTTAACTAGGGCAATAAACAAGCTGAGTTGAGCCAAGCTTTAGTATATTTAGCTTGTTTATTAAGATTTTAGCGAATTAGAACTCGAGCTCGAGCTCAATAAAAATTTAACGAATAGAACTCGAGCCAAGTTGACTTAGGCTTGACTCGAACTCGAGCCTGTTCAAGAGCCTTAACGAGTTCAAAAATTTATAAATTTATACTTACGTAAGAAACTAAAGTTACAATTAAAATTTTGATTATACAATTATATATACAATATATATAAATATTCTTAAAAAAGAGTCAATATTTTCTTAAAATAATAATATCTACTACCACTATTAGATAAGTATATTATCTATAGTTAACTATTATTTATATTTATATTTTTCAAATATATAAATAACATATTTATCTTATTTTTTATACATATTTTTACATTATTTAATATATAGATAATAAATGTTAAACGAGTCAGCTAACGAGCCGAGCTTATGAGTCGAATTTTAGAATGTTTAGGTTTGTTTATTAAAAATTTAACGAGTTCGAACTCGAGCTCGAACGCAAAAAAAAAAATTTAACGAACCGAGTTTGAGCGAGCCAAGCTCAAGCCCATTCACAAACGGGTCTGTTTGTTTGCAGTCCTATTTAAGACAATAAGAAAATAAGAGGATGATAAATTGGAAGGGGACTGACTCAAAATATACTGAGTGACTTCCTTGGCCCTCTCCCTCTTCTTGAAACTACCGTCGTAAAAATATTTCTGTCGTAAACATTTTGATTAGCGGTGGAACCAAGAATTTTGTTTAGGAGAAGCCAATATATGTGCATAAAAAATATTGAGTTAGTTTTGGTATATTTGCAATTGAATATAACTTCTTATATAAGCGGTGTGAAAAAAGTATTTCATGAAAAAATTATATAAATCTAATAAATAGTTTTTTTTATTTTTAAAAATTTTGAACTATTAGATCTAAGTAAGTATACAATTGGTTAAACCACTATTTTAAACTATTTTTTGATTAATATAATTTAGTATACAAGAAGTGAAAAATGCTTAAGATCTCTAAAACATGACCTTTAAATTTACATTCAATAACATTGAATGTGACCTGTTTGATTATTTAGAAGTCAATCAACTAAGACTCAACTCCTGTTATGTTATTGTGAATAAATTTAGGAATGAAATTTTAGATTGCCTAATGTTACTCATAAAAAGGTATACATACTATTTTATTTTAAAATTAAAAGAATAAGTAGTATGTACCTTTTGCATTAATAAAATTTACTCAATAAAATTGATACTATTATTTAAAATAAAAAATTATTAAGAATCATTTTCATTATACATTGTTAAATATTAATGAAATAAAAAGTTAGCAAGATAATTTTTATAAAATTAAAAAATCATCCCATTATATATTTACAAATATTCATAAATAAAAAAGTAATAATAAATTGTAAAAAATCAAAGGGGGCCAAGACCCCTCCAGCCCCTACATAGTTTCGCCCCTGATTTTAATTCAGAATCTTTGTTATCAACTACATCAAACTGCACAAGTTTCCAGTACTAACATCCCTAGATAACAAAATATAAATTAACAAGCAAAGACGACAATCCTACTGACTAACGCACAGGTTTCTGTAGTATTGATATCCTAGATAACAAAATATAAATTAACATTCAAAGACAACAATCCAAGTAAGCAAGAGCAGTTCAATCATTACAACTATTAAATATGGACCAACCCCACGCAACCATGCCTCCACATACAGAATCTGGAGCAAAGGTGTTCAAAACCAATTCGCCTAAAAATTTTTAGAATCTTGATTTATGTAATAAGAACACAAAAAGTTAAAAGGCATGTTAGTTTGCGTACAGATATGCTTTGGCAGTTGCCTGTCACAGTCTTACATGGAACTTTTACGTTGTGTTTGATTGGAGGATTTAAGGAGAGATTTGAAAATAGAAATAAAAAAGATAGGTGAAATGTAAATAAAATATACTTACAATTCATTTAATTTCACACACTTTTTCGCGTTCCTTTTTCAAATCTCTCTCAAATCCCCCAACCAAACACAGCGTTTAAGATTAATCTTCAAAACTGTTAGATGCACAACAAACAAAGGTGTTCCTAGCTTTTCCTATCAACTTTTATTAAACTTTGGGGTGAATTATATATATACAGAGAGAGAGAGAGAGAGAGAGAGAGAACAGGGTAGCAACAAGGATACCTCAGCTATAAAGATCCTAATTGTGTACCACTTTGTTCGGAGGATTCAGAAGGCAACAGGTTCCTGCAGATGGCCAAGAGAAGGAACTATAAGTAAACAAAGTACTTAAAATATTGTATTGCAGGCCCAAAATGCGAAGCAAAAGAAAAGAAAGAAAGAGACAAAGAAACACTCTGAGTTAATCACTTGAGCAGTTTAACATTACTAGTTATATCCAAGTGGTCAGCATAACTAAAATTCCGAGGGCAACTTTGCCTACAACCAATAGTATTGAACATATAGCAAAACAAGATGGTCAAGCCAACCTCTACACCGAAGGTAATAAAGTAGATATGCAACCTCAGAAGATAAATTATAACTAACTTAAAACTAACATGAACCAAAATCTATTTATCTCCTGCAAACAGTGACAAATTTTTGTTTTTTTATTAGAGAGAGAGAGAGAGAAGATATTTGTGTATGAAAGTCTTCGCAAAATATCATGAGTCAATAGGGTGCACTACAACCAGATTGATGTCTACCAGAGAGAGCATCCGGGCAACCAGACTGAAAGGGAGTGGGGGCAAAATGGGATGGGAACTGACAGCTTCAAGTATATTATGGGAAAAGTTAGGATCATGAAATTTTTTTTCATGAAAATGATCATGAAAAATTTATGATCCTTAGATTATCTTAATTAGTGTGTAGTACTTTATTCTAAGTGTAATTCAAAGATCACAAAGCTTTCATGATTATTTTCATGAAAAATTTTTCATGATACCTAGCATTGCTGATTATTATATATCTTATCTATTCCACTTTAGTAGTGGCTCGTAAGCATGAAAAAGAAGGGGAAAAAAAATCTTCATAAAACGACCAAATATGTAGGAAAGAAAGGATTGCATCAGATAAGACGCAAAGCAATGAGATTCTTAGGGTCTGTTTTGGTAACGTTTACGTTTTCAGTTTATATTTATAAAAATTTTATAAACTGGTTTTTGTTTATTTTTAGAAAAATATAAACTAAAAACGCGTTTGATAATTGACAAAATGTTTAAAAAAATTTTAAAATATAAAAAAGAGTGAGAAATGGCAAGTGGTGGCAAGTGGCGCCGGAAGACGGTGGTGGAAAGTGGTGACGGTGGGTGGTGGGTAGCGAGTGGTGGTGGGTGGTGGTGGTGGGTGGGTGGGTGACGGTGGGTGGTGGTAGCGAATGGGTGGTGGTGGTGGTGGTGGTGGCGGGTGGTGGGTGGTTCTGGCAGGTGGGTGGCGGATGGCGGGTGGTGGTGGATGATAGCGGGTGGATGGTGGTGGCGGATAGGTGGCGGGTGGTGGTGGTGGGTGGCTGGGTGACGGTGGCGGGTGGTGGATGGTAGCGAGTGGGTGGTGGTGGTGGTGGTGGTGGCGGGTAGTGGGTGGTGGTGGTGGCAGGTGGGTGGCGGATGGTGGGTGGTGGCGGGTAGGTGGCGGGTGGTGATGGTGGGTGGATGGGTGACGGTGGCGGTGGTAGCGAGTGAGTGGTAGTGGCAGGTGGGTTGCGGATGGCGAGTGGTGGTAGGTGGTGGTGGCGGGTAGGTGGCAGGTGGTGGGTGACGGTGGCGAGTGGTGAGTGGTAGCGAGTAGGTGGTGGTGGTAGGTGGGTGGCGGGTGGGTGGTGGGTGGTGGTGGTGGTGGTGGGTGGCGGGTGGGTGGTAAGTAGCTGGTGGTGGCGGGTGGTGGATGGTGGTGGCAGGTGGGTGGTGAGTGGTGGTGGCGGGCGGTGGATGGTAGTGGTGGGTGCTGGCGGGTGGATGGCAAGTGGGTGGTGGGTAGTGGTGGCGGCGGCGGCGAGGGGTGAGTGGTGGTAGCGAGTGGATGGCAGGTGGATGGTAGTGGCGGGTGGTGGGTGGTGGTGGCGGAAGACGGTGGTGGAAAATGGTGGTGGGTGGTGGCTAGTGTTGGGTGATAAAAAAAAAAAAAATTAAAAACTCAAAATAGAAACACATTTTTTGAGTTTATATGTTTTGGCCAAATTTATAAACTGAGACCACTGATTTATAAATAAAAAATTTACCAAACAAATTTTTATTTTAATTTTTAAAATTTTTATAAATATAAATAGAAAACTAAAAACGTAAGTGTTATCAAACGACGCCTTAATAACTCTTCAAATTCGTAACGTAGTATTTCCTCAAACATTAAATAAACTAGAGAGCTTCCAACGAAGGATAACTCCACAACACTACTATAGTCTGACCATTAACATAATCAAATTCTTGAAAGGCGAATATTCTTGCACATATATATCTACCAATGCGCCTTCCAAGAGTGACAACTTGTAAAACCCAAGTTATGTAGAATTATTTTTTTGGATAAAGTAATAATTAAATTAATTTGTATGAGTAATTTAGTAATTTTAAGAAATTAGGTTAATAACCCTTTATGTTAAAAAGAAAAAGAAAAAAAAAGAAAAAAAAGGGGTTTCACGTTATGTTGTATCATAATTTGACAAAGGATTCAAGAAAGAGACAGTAGCAGAGAATTGAGGGCTCAAAATTGGTGATTTTTGAACACCCATTGGTGGAGGTAAAACTTTTCATGTACTATTGATTTTTAATTTTATTTGGAGAAATTAAACGATCAATGCATTATAGGGATTTGAAAAGAGGAATTAAACAATCAATGCATTATGGGGATTTGAAAAATCTGTAGGTGCCTACCTAGGTTTTGAGAATTGGGTGTTTGGGTGCAACGTGTAAGAGTGTAGCTTTGGGTGGGTAATAGAAACAGTGGTAAAGCGGTGTGTGTGGGTGTAGTTTGACAGTGGAGTTTTGTATCATGGGTAAGGGTGTGTTTGGCTATAAAGTTGGGTTGAATGGTTTGGTCACTTGGATATTAAAGCAATACATTAATCTAATATGGTGGGACTTTTGTGGGTGTATAAGACACATAAAAATATTAATTTATTTGAGGTTTTATTTATTAGGTTTGTGTGATTGAAGTGGTGGAGTTGGGGGTTTAGAGTTGGTGTTGGAATATTATTTTAGTTGGTTGAGGTAAGTAACCCTCTATCACTGTTGGTTCATTTTTATTCCCATTAAATCGTTTGAAACTATAAATATTTATTTATAACCTTCATGTTCTCCTAAAATAAAATATGGGTCAAGTATAAAACAATATTAGTTATTATTATGAAAATTGTTTAAATATTTTGTGAAACTATTATGAAAATATCTAATGTTTTATTCAAAGGTTGTGTATTGTTTGAATTTTGAACATTACTCTAGTCTGGCTATGATTTGGACCCTAGCCAATAGGGATTATTTATTGGCACAGAAATTAGTTTCTTTTGGGGCTTCACCACCGGCCTATGTGTGGTTCTAGGCTTTGTCACGGGCTAAGTGACCATAGTCACCCAGACTTGAGTTTCGTGAATCGAATCATTGAACCATATGAATATCGAACTATCGATTTGAACAAGAAAATTACTTTGAATTATCTTGTTTTCTTTTCAATTAAAATGTATTGTACATTGTTTATTTTCAACTATGAAACCATCTTGCAAATAATTGTTCATTTATTGAATTATAGCAAAAATTATATTTATTGGTTATCGACTATTTATTTTTTTTGTATACTTAATCCAGCTAGCAGTGATGGTCGGTTATTTGCTAGGCTGTCTAGCTTACCCTTATTTTATTGATTATTTGCTGGGCTATTTAGCTTACCCTTATTTTATTTTTTCAGATTTTGAGAAATAAAGCTGCACGAGTTTTTACTTGTGAGAGTGTCGAGAGTTGGACTATGATTTTAATTTACTTTGGGTTACTAGTTATTTGTGGGAGTGCCGAGAATAGGATTATGATTTTAATTTACTTTGGGTTACTAGTTTGTTAGTGGATTATAATAGTGGACTTTGGGTTACTAGTTTGTTAATGGATTATAGTAGTGGACTTGGTGTATGATTTCATATGACAAGGATTGTTAAAGATTTAATTATGTTAAAGATTTAAGGATTGTTATTTATGGATTTTGACATTATGATAATTAAAAATTTAATTTTATTAGTTTGTTAGTGGATTATAGTAGTGGACTTGGTGGATGATTTCATATGACAAGGATTGTTTATTATTTATGAATTTTGGTATTATGATAATTAAAGATTTAATTTGTGTATTTTATATTGTTGGTTTATTCGATTGAACTCTTAGTCTTGCATGCTCACTTAGATGTTTGTTAGTGGATTATAGTAGTGGACTTTGGGTTACTAGTTTGTTAATGGATTATAGTAGTGGACTTGGTGGATGATTTCATATGACAAGGATTGTTTATTATTTATGGATTTTGGTATTATGATAATTAAAGATTTAATTTTACTAGTTTGCTAGTGGATTATAGTAGTGGACTTGGTGGATGATTTCATATGACAAGGATTGTTTATTATTTATGGATTTTGGTATTATGATAATTAAAGATTTAATTTGTGTATTTTATATTGTTGGTTTATTTGATTGGACTCTTAGCCTTGCATGCTCACTTAGATGAGTGTGCGGCATTGTCACGGGGCTTGAGGCATGACAAGTCGACCAACAATACCCAAAAGCTTAAGTCCAAGTCATTTAGTAACACGGTAGTGGTGCTTTATATGCCCAAGATCACCCATGCAAACTTCCGATGTGGGATAGGGAGTTACACATCTTCAAGTCAACATCTCTTATTCTATGGGGGGCATGTTATTCTGTCTTACAATAACATGTTGCTCTATTTGACAGTAACATATTACTCTGGTTCACAGTAACATGTTACTTTGGTAATATTGTCTAAGAAAAAAAAAAAATATATTTTACTTTGTCCTTAATCAATTATGTATTTTCTTCTTAGGGGGTTTATGAAACAAAATAAATTAGCATGTCCTTAGTCCAATAGAGGGGTTTTTGGCTAAATTTCCTGATTCTATAGCCATATATCAATAACGGCTCAGCCCCACAAAATATTACAGATAAACAAACAACTTGAAGCCGCCACTTTGGTGGGAATGTACCCTCAAAATCCACAGCCCAAAATGTAGTTAGAACAACAATTGTTAAAAAGGAATAACCTCAACATTCTGAAACCGTGCCAACATGATTAAAGTTTAAGCCTAAATGAAGAATATGTAATTGCAGAATCTCCAATCAATTTCAGATTGAATCATGGAAATTTCTCCTCCAACCAAATATAGATGGGCTCTCAATGTAAACAACTGGGCTTTCAATGTAAAGATGAGGTTCAGTCAGTGAACAAAACAAGCACATTTTTATTTCTTACTTGTGTGGTCATCTACCGAACCAAATGAAGGTATAATACAAGATACTGTCAATGAATAAGTGTGTGATGCTATTAGGCTTGATTCCAACATACATGACAAGATGAGACAACATAAATCAAATAAAAAAATTTAGTGCCGCTGGAAAGATCAATTAACACAACATCTTTTTTATCGGCAACAAAAGAAATATTAATAGAATTAATACAAAAGAAGAAAAGTACAAGAGAAAAGGAAAACAAAGGAGTCCTTCACAGAAAGAAAAAACAAAACCAAACACAACCAAAGTCTCATATTACATATCACATACTGCCATCATATCTCTAGGAAAAAAAGAAAAAAAAAGAAAAAAAAAAAAGAGGTGGAATCCCTCTTTGGTACTGAACTTCAAAAATTAAATGAACTACAAGGACAAAATTAAGGCTAAAGGGAGACGTATATGCAAATTATAAACCTCCAATTAATAAAATAATTATGGTATCACAAGGTGATACTATTATAAGAATCTTCATAATTCTAACTTCCGGTTGACAAAATTCTTATTTAAATTACTATCAGTCTACAATAACTATATCAACTCAGCCTATAAGAGAGCATAAGACGGAGTTATGACTTACAAATATTATTTTGAGGAGGATTATAGCTAACAACAATAATTATGGTGGTGATGGTCGAGTTAGACATGGACTTGAAGACAATAGTTAACCTTAGTCAGTCTCACATTTCGTAGTCAACAAATTTATGAACAAAAACTCGAAATCCACCACTGACCAAACAATGATTACACTAAACAGCAAAATTGTGCTGGATCTAATGTAATTCATTAATAAACAACATATTTTCCCTCAAGCTTTTCTTGTCCTCTCTTCACATCGCTATTAAGAGCATCATACATCACATTAAACTCTTCACGTACCAATTCAGTGAGGCTTGAAACACCCATTTTACTTTGGGTGTAGCATTTATGTACCAATTGGGCTACAAGACACATAGTGCCCTCTAGTTATATCAATTTGCGTGCAACTGTTAGTTGCAAATGATAAAGGTCATGCAATTGGGGGAAAGAAAATAAAAACAGATATAAGAAGAACATAAGATTGTTCAAAAAGTAAAGAATGCGTCTTGCAAACAAAGATCGATTTCTAAATGATTATAGAGTTATAAACACAGCATTAAAACTGAAGCAGTAAACTGAAAAAAGATTCCAAATTCACTCATATGCACTAGAAATAAGGGACCTGTACGAGCACGAAATAATCTTCTCGTATAATTCTGTTGATCAAGTTTGCACTCCTCCAAACGTCGTCGCTTTACTCCCTGAAAACACAAACGTGAGCTAGCCGGCGGGTGTGTGTCGGATACCTCTCCGATGCCTAAGTCAGCAAAATAGACAAATAGACAAAAAGCTCTGTGTATTCGAGAATCAAAGTTGTGTTACCTCTACATAGGTTATGTTGTGAGCTTTTATAGTTTTTGCCTAGCACAATCCTAGTAGGACTCTTATTCCTCCATATAGAGTCCTCCTAGGAATCACACTTCTGAAAGAGAATGTTTATCCTTCAACACCCCCTTCACTGCTTAAACCAAGTGAGATGGTTTTAACTCGGTTGGATGACAGTATGACCGAGCTAACACTAACCCTTTATCATACTTAATCCAGCGCCTTCCTATGCAACACATAGCTCGGTTCTTGTTCACTTGTACCTCGGTTTTGTCTGTTGAGACCGAGCTAACTACAGCAAGCTTTGACCGAGCTAACAAGAGCTAGGTCCACCATCAGAAGCCCAAATACCTCGGCTCCAAATACTATGACCGAGCTAATTATCACCACTTCGACCGTGGTGACTGTAACCATACTTGGACCGAGCTAACACTAAGGTCCATTCACTAAGCCCTTTTCACCATGGCCCATAGAACGGCCTATTACTATGCCTGGGATTAGTTCGGCCTTAAATGCTCTTAAAAGCTCCCTCTCAATTGCCCCTTAATTTCATCTGCGTAGCATGATTGGGATTATTTGCTATCAGCCGAGCTAAAACTTTAGACCTTCAACCAAGCTAAATTGTCATTGGGCTACCGATTTGTCCGGTCAAAAAACGTCTCTTCAGTCATGCTGTACATCTGAATCGCTTGCTATTCGATAGACACGTGGCTGGCCCCTATTGGTTGAGTACAGCTGTCCATGCCGCCCTCGTACTCCGAAATTTTTGAACAGTCCTGCCTTTTCTTTGCTTTATACGAAAACCCTAGCCTTTGAACTGATCACTCCACTATTCATCTTCCCTTTCTTGTCTCTAAATCTCTATTTGCCTAAACACAGCATCTGCAAAGCTTGTGCTCCTGTTTGGTGTCTTCGTCATTTGGAACTTCATTCTCCTCTGCTAAGACTGTAAGTGACTCATATCCTTACTTTTTCCGTTTATTTCATGAACATGTATAGTATAGAAGTATATACTTATATATATTACAAAACACACTCTGTAGTTTTGCTGAGATGGATAAGAATCAGTTAGTACCAAAAACCAGACCCCCAAACCATAGGCTCGTGCTTAAGAACACACTGTCTGGATTCAGAAAACATGAAGTTTGAATCTAGAATCGTGCTGTAACCGAGCTAAAAACCTGTTTAGGCCACTCTAGGCGTAAACACAACCGAACTAGGGAACTCCACCCAATAACCGAACTACGGAACTCCACCCAATAACCGAACTATAACTTGGGGCCAATCCAACTTTCTGACTTAGTTAAAACCGAACTAAGAATGGGCTGCACCCTCTCCAGCCGAACTAGGGTTTTTTGCACTTATTCTTCTTCTTTTTTAGCCCGGTCCAGTGATCTGGGCATAACACTTTTCATCTCCACTTTGCAGACTCTGACTAGGTTGGCCAGGCACTCCTTTGCACGTTCAACCAAGATATGCAACGTCATCACAACACCGAACTAGTACTCTGAGCTAATTTATACATAACTTAAGTCTTCATGGGCAAATATTGATTCCTTGTAAACTCACCAGGGGCTATTGCGGCATTCCGCAAGGACTACAACATCCCTGATGACATCCATCTTTCACTCGCCGAACTAGACACAACTCCATGGGGAAAACAGGGCTTCGTTCCATTCACCGTCCTTTCCATTGTAGAGGTCGGACTCCGATTCCCTGTCTAACCACTCCTTTGTGAATTCCTTAGGCAGACTAGAATATGCCCAACCCAACTCAGCACCAATTCTTACAGAATAATAAATGGAATCGCCGAGCTAAATCGTTGGCTTGGCCTCAACCTCGGTCTAGCCGAGCTATTTCACCAATACTTTCTAAGCTAGAACGAAGACGGCTGGGTATACTATTTAAGAATAAGACGCCGCCGAGAGAAAATAATAAAAAAACACTCTAGATAAAGACATAAACAACGACGACTTTTTCTGGGTTTCTGGTAACTTCGAGGACCAAGAAGCCCAAATACCAGGAGATCGGATTAACTGGAATAAAGGAGTAGCCGGTATATATACCTCTGCTCAATTTTGTGCGTTCTTTACTCTTTTATAAATTTTGCACCGTGCTAACCGTTGTCTTTTTCTTTATGTAGATTTGAACTAACTAAAGTCGCAGTACAGTTACCCCATTCTAGACGCACTCCGCGCTGCGCTGCGGTAACGCGATCGAGGTTGGGCCGAGCTACTTAACTTCGAACCGACATACAGATATAGCAGTAGGAGGAAGACCAGGGTAACAGATTTCCTCCTGGAACCTTCCCCAGAACCTGATCCATCATTACCCCAAATCAATCTCATCCCACTAACCGAAGAACAAGAGATGCCAAGAAGAGAGCAGTCAGGGCGCTCATCACAGAGACAACTGCACCAGTCGTTGGAGACCAAGCTGCGGCACAACAAGCTGGCCAAACACAAGAGGCTGTGGTGGCCCTCCCAATAGCCCGGGCATCGTCATCCCGGCCAAGCAAACGCGCTCGTACTTCCACAACCGAGCCGCAACACCTGGTTGACGAAGACGAAACCGTGCTCCCACAAATCACTTCGCCAAGCCCAGAGCCCACGCGATCTGACCGAACTAGCTCCTCGGAGTGGGTACCAAAACTGTCGTACAAGAACCGAGCCATAGCGAATACTGACTCAGTGGTGGCATATAGAGACCACTCACTCGCTTTTAATCTTGCAAAAAGTGTGTGTTTGCCACTTGATATGGAACACCACAACCATCTTACCGAGCTCAAGGTCATCCGCTCGGCCACCAAATCGATGGTGCTGGTGAGTACTTTTGCGCTTTCCAATTTTGTGCATCTGTTTGCTCGGTTTTACTCAAAATTTCTTACCGTCCTTCTGCGGACCATGTAGAAAAACCACATTGCACATAAGCGTGTGTTGGAGCTGCGCAAAACAGCGCGGCAGGCCGTGTCAGAGGCCAATGCTAAGTCAGCTGAGCTAGAAGAGTCCAAGCAAAAAATGGCCGAGCTATATACCGAAATAGCCCGACTCACTGGACTAGTCAACTCGACTGAAGCAGATAAGCAGAAGGCGTCAGCCGAGTTGAAAGATAAATATTTGCGCGAGCTGGCCAAGCTTGAGAGAAAGAAGAATGCAGAGATCGCCGCGCTGGAGAAAAGCGTGGAAGATGCTGAAGACCGGGGTTATAAGGAAGGGGAGGCCACTTACATCCAGCAATGTGAAGCTGCAAAAGACATATTCTTTAAATGCGGATGGAAGGCGTCTGTGGCGAAGCTCGATCATGGCCAGGATACCGAGGTCTTTCAGAACCCTCCTCCCCATTTTATACCAAGCTACATGGCGGAGTATGCCAATGCCATTCAGCAAAAATTTCTTCAAGTTGGGGAGGAGGAGGAGGCATCCCCAGAGCCCAACAACACCTCGGCTGTTACTGCTGATCGCGGTCTGCATACTACTCCATCAGCTCAGGTTGATCCATCGGTGGAAGACTTGATTGAAAATGTGGCCGAGCTACTTGCTGAAACCGGGCTCTCGATTGGTGCAGCTCGAGTTGATCTCGATGCGGACCTCGATGACCTTTTTGCTTGATCCTGCAATCTCTTCTTTTTACTCTTGGAAAGAATTTGTAACCGGGCTAAAGTCCCAAAGTCCTTCTTGTAACTTTGATTCGAATTTTGAATGAAATCTTTGTCTTTTTGCTCGGTTTATTCCATACCTGCATTCATTTTTCAACTATAATTTGCATAAAGTTTTGCCTTTTTCTGCCGAGATACTCATCTCGGTCTTGGAACCTTATAATCTGGTCATACCTGCCAAGTCTCTTCAGCCTAGATCCTTATCTCGGCTGAAGAGTACTCAAAGTTGGTTATTCCAGCCAACCACTCTTCAGCCTAGATCCTTATCTCGGCTGAAGAGTACTCAAAGTTGGTTATTCCAGCCAACCACTCTTCAGCTTAGATCCTTATCTCGGCTGAAGAGTACTAAAAATTGGTTATTTCTGCCAACCACTCTTCAGCCTAGATCCTTATCTCGGCTGAAGAGTACTGAAAGTTGGTTATTCCAGCCAACCACTCTTCAGCCTAGATCCTTATCTTAGCTGAAGAGTACTTAAAGTTGGTTATTCATGCCAACCACTCTTCAGCCTAGATCCTTATCTCAGCTGAAGAGTATTCAAAGTTGGTTATTCCAGCCAACCACTCTTCAGTCTAGATCCTTATCTCGGCTGAAGAGTACTTAAAGTTGGCTATTCCTGCCAACCACTCTTCAGTCTAGATTCTTATCTCGGCTGAAGAGTACTGAAAGTTGGTTATTCCAGCCAACCATTCTTCAGCCTAGATCCTTATCTCGGCTGTAGAGCAATAAATGTTGGTTATTCCTGCCAACCTCTTCAGCCTAGATCCTGATCTCGGCTGAAGAGAGCTCAGGGTTGGTTATTCCTGCCAATCTAGAGCCAAGTGTTTGGTTATTCCTGCCAAACTTCTTCAGCCTAGATCCTGATCTCGGCTGAAGAGAGCTCAGGGTTGGTTATTCCTGCCAACCTAGAGCCAAGTGTTTGGTTATTCCTGCCAAACTTCTTCAACCTAGATCCCGATCTCGGCTGAAGAGAGCTTAGGGTTGGTTATTTCTGCCAACCTAGAGCCAAGTGTTTGGTTATTCCTGCCAAACTTCTTCAGTCTAGATCCTGATCTTGGCTGAAGAGAGTTCAAAGTTGGTTATTCCTACCAACCTAGAGCCAAGTGTTTGGTTATTCCTGCCAAACTTCTTCAGCCTAGATCCTGATCTTGGCTAAAGAGAGCCCAAAGTTGGTTATTCCGGCCAACTCTATTTTCATTGCCCTTAGTTTCACTGAAACAACTTTTACAGAAGAAAGAATTATGCTGAAAAGAAAACTACTTGTTTTATTGAAGAAAGAAAAAATAACAAGTACTTTAAAGAAAAGCTAAAAATAAAATGGTTTGAGATTGACAGTTGCCTTGTTGTCCCTATCTGCCAAGTGATATGCCCATTTTTCTGCTAATCCAACCACTTTGTATGGTCCTTCCCAATTAGGCCCTAACTTGCCATCTCCAAGTACCAGAGTATTTTTCATTACTTTGCGCAGCACCCAATCTCCAATCTTGAATTACCTCGGATGTATTGTCTTGTTATATTTTCTGGATAACTCTTGCTGGTATGAGGCGATGTGAACCAGTGCTCTTTCTCTTCTCTCTTCTTCCAAGTCGAGTTCTAAGGCTATGGCTTCTCCATTTAAGTCTGGGTCAAAATTTTCACTTCTGATAGTGGGGAGGCCAACTTCCAATAGGATTACTGCTTCCATTCCATTGGCCAAGGAAAAAGGTGTTTCTCCAGTTGACCGCCGAGGTGTGGTGCAGTAAGCCCATAAAACATGAAGAAGCTCCTCAGCCCACTTACCTTTTGCTTTCTCCAACCTTTTCTTCAATCCATCTATGATGACTTTGTTTGATGCTTCTGCCTGGTCATTTGCTTGGGGGTATGCTGGTGTAGCATTGTAGAATTCTATTTTGTACTCCTCACAAAAACCTCTAAAAATTTTGCCATCAAACTGAGTATCGTTGTCAGATATTAGAACCCTGGGTATGCCGAACCGAGTGATGATATTCTGCCAGACGAACTTCTTCACAACTTTCTCTTTTATTAAGGCGAGTGCTTCTGCTTCCACCCACTTTGTGATGTAGTCTGTTGCTGCGAGAAAGAACTTTCTGTTGCCGGGTGCTATGGGAAGTGGTCCTACTATGTCCAAACCCCACATTGCGAAGGGCCATGGGCTAGTTAATGGTAGAAGCTCTCTGGCTGGTTGATGTATTTGGTGTGCAAACTTTTGACATTTCTCGCACTTCTTCACATACTTTTCTGAATCTAATTGCATGTATGACCACCAATATCCTTGTGAAATTGCTCTGTAGGCCAAAGATCTTCCCCCTTGGTGGCTTCCGCATACGCCTTTGTGTATCTCGAACAAGAATGCCTCGACCTTGCTGGGATGGACACATTTCAAGTAAGGTCCTGTGAAGGATTTTTTGTACAAGGCCATTGATGGGGAGAGCCAAAATCGCTGTGACTTTGCTCTTATTCTGTTGGCCTCTTTCTTCTCTTCGGGTAAGACGCCGTCTTTTAAGAATACTATAATGGGATCCATCTATGAAGGGCCTAGTTCGGCGCAACATACCTCAGCCACTTCGGGTTCTTCAATGCTTGGTCTTGGTAAGAAGTCGATCAGTAATGGATGTGGAATGGATGTATCTGCCATCGAAGCAAAGCCTGCTAGTTCGTCTGCTCTACTGTTTTCTTCTCGGCCGATCTGTTCTATCCTCACTACTTCGAATTTCATGATCTCCCTTCTTACTAACTCTTGGTACTTAGCCATTCTCTCATCTTTCGCCTCATAGTCGCCTGAAATCTAGTTTACTACTAGCTGGGAGTCACTGTAAACCATTAGCTCAGTGGCCTGCATGAAAAGTGCTGATTTGAGGCCTGCTAAAAGCGCTTCATACTCCGCCTCATTGTTTGATACTGGGAAGCCAAGGTTGACTGTTTGTTCCACTATTAGGCCATCTGGTGAGATGAGAACTATGCCAAGTCCTGCACCGTGTCTGTTGGATGTTCCGTCCATGAAGAGTTTCCACATTTCTCCAACGAAAAGTTTCCAGCAAGTGGAGAGGGTTGGATGATGTCTTGGGGTCATGAGTTTTGCTGATGTCTTCTTCTAAGTCCACACCTACTGTTTGCCCCTCACTATTTGTTTGTACCAAGTTTTTTCTTGTTGACGAGTCTTTGCCAGGCATAGCGCGGTCTGCCTCTTCCTCCCTTTCTTTAATTCGATATGTCTTGGGATGTGGCTGGGCATTTTGTTTTGGGGGTTGTGTAATTCCTGTGGCGCTTTCCATCCCCTCATCTGTTGTACCAGTCAAGTCGACTGGGCAGATGTGATGACTTCCTGGTGTGAACTCTGCCACAAAGTCTGCCAAAGCTTGGGCTTTTATTGCGGTTCTGGGTTGAAACTTGATATCAAATTGTCCTAATTCCACCGCCCACTTCAAGATTCGCCCAGAAAAGTCCGCCATCTCAAACAAAGCTTTCAATGAAAAAGCTGTTAGGACGATTATGGTGTGGGCGTGGAAGTAGTGCGACAACTTCCTTGAGGCCATCATCAAGGCTAAGGCCAGTTTTTCCAATGGTAGGTACCTGGTTTCTGCGCCTAGCAAGGTTTTGCTAACATAAAAGATAGGCAGGTGTTGGATTTCTTCCGCCCTAACCAACACTGTGCTGACTGCGTGCTGTGAAACTGCTAGGTACAGAAAGAGCTCTTCTCCCGGTACTGGGGTTATTAGTAACGGTGGAGAAGACATGTAGTCTTTCAAGTTTTCTAGGGCGCGGTCGCATTCTTCATCCCACTCAAACTTGGCCTTTAGTGCTTGGAAGAATGGTCGACATCTATCTGATGAACGACTTATGAACCGATTGAGAGCGGCTCCTAGTCCGGTGAGATGCTGCACCTCTTTGACTGTGTTGGGCCTCTCAAGATCCTGGATTGCTTTGATCTGAGAAGGGTCTGCTTCTATACCTTGGTTGGTCACCAGAAAGCCTATGAATTTGCCCGATCCTACGCCGAATGCACACTTGGATGCATTTAGGTGCCACTTGTTTTTCTTCAAAATTTGGAACATTTCACCTAGGTCTCTGAGATGGTCCTTCTCATCCTTTCTTTTGACCACCATGTCATCTATGTAAGCCTCCATTGTTCTGCCTAACAATGGTTCAAACATCTTGGTGACCATCCGTTGGAATGTTGCCCCTGCATTTTTTAGGCCAAAGGGCATGACCTTGTAACAGTACAATCCTCTAGGCATTGTAAAGGATGTGACCTCCTGATCTGGTTCATACATAGCGATCTAATGGTAACCTCTATACGCATCTAGGAAGCTAAGTCGATTGTGTCCTGCCGTCAGGTCTACCAGTTGGTCTATCTGTGGTAGGGGAAAATTGTCCTTTGGACATGTTTTGTTGACTGTTTTATAGTCCACGCAGACACGCCATTTTCCGTTCTTCTTTGGCACTACTATGGTATTGGAGATCCACCTGGGATAGTGCACTTCTCTAATAGCTCCTACCTCCAGCAAGTTTCCCACTTCTTCTGCCACTATCTCAGCATGCTGGAGTGCTGATCTGTGAGTGCGTTGTATAACTGGTCTGGCAGTTGGGTGGACATTCAGTTAGTGACAGATGAAGTTTGGGTCAATGCCAGGCATGTCATACGATGTCCAGGCAAACACTTCGATGTTAGAAGTTAAGAATTCCATGACCTCTATTCTCTCAATACTGGACAAAGACGAGCCGAGCAAAAAGAACTTTTCTGGGCCTTTTTCATATATCCTTACCTGTACCAAGTCTTCTACTGCCTTCTATTCAGCTGCTTTGTCAACATCTGTAAATAGTTCATTGCTCTCAGGCTCTTCCACCATCTGTACATACCTTTTGGCAGCACGGCTGCCATTTACTGTGACGAAGCATTATTTGGACATAATTTGGTGACGTGTATGCCACTTGGGATCCTTTCCATGTGATAGAGCTGACTCGTGTAGTGCTGAGTGATGACTACACTTATGAAGAACGGCCTATTCAGATTGTAAACTGTAGACACCCCATTTTTGACCGACCTTAAGACTCAGACGTCACCAATTGAGCGCTCGGTGATGTTGCATGTTGTGCTCGTTCAGAAGTCTCAGAGTCGCGGCCGTGCGCCCTGTCTCCGGACTTCCGAACTCTCTTATGTGCCTTGCCTCGGTTTGCGAACCAGACTCGGTTTTCTCTATTTTCTTTCCTGAGGGGAGGGAGAGGTCCCGTAGACCATCTCTCAGTGGCCGTGGGCTACATTTCGTGGCCGTAGGCCATTTTGCCCATTTCGGAGCCCGGTCCCCGGTTTTCAGAGCCGTCAGGCCGTGTGCCTCGGTTCGGGACCACCCAACCATTTCCGATTCCTCCGGTTCTTGGCATGCATCTCATTTACTCCCTAACGAGGGACACTGGGGTCTTAGATACCCACTTCATGGCCAAACACCACTTTCGGTGCTTAACGGCCGGTTTTCGGGACCCCGAACTGCGTGTTTTGGCCCCCGAGCATTCGTTTTGCGTCAGTTTTTGTTCATTTTTGGCAGGTACCTCTGTTTTATCCCCAGGAAGATCACTGGAGGGTGGGAGGCCAGCAATTGTCTCAGCAACCAGTTATGCTCCTCCGGCGCCCCCCGGCGCCCGTTTTTCTCACTTCCGGGCTAATGTTGAACACCCTAGGGCCATTTTCTTCGAGCCAAAACCACATATTTGTGTTGTACACACATGGGAGGATCCTAAAAACACATGGCCGGCCAGTAATTCTTTTGTCCATTTTGAAACCTCTTTGAAAGTGGATCCGGGAAGGAGAAAAGTCTGCGCGGCTTCACCGAAATGGGCGTAACTCTTTGCACAAGAGGAATTAAAATATGAGGCCACCACCATTGGAAAGCTTACTTCCGGGGCTTCATTTTGCACTCAAGAATCTCCTAAGTCCAAATCCGGGGGGAGGAGATATGGTTGGTTGAAGTCCGGCTAGACTGAATCTGCGCGGCTTTACGGAAACTGGCATAACTTTTTCTACAGGAGGAATTTTAATGCAAGGTTTGCGGCATTGGAAAGCTAACTTCTGGGGCTTCATCCTAGGGGGTGGCCGGCCATTTTTCTCCTGTTGACTGGCCGGCCGGCCACCTTTTCCAGCCGGCCGGCCACTTACCAAAAAAGTGACTTTTTCTTTTCTAGCCGGCCATTTTCCTCTCCCTCAGTGTATTCCAGCTATGCCAGCTGATTTCCAATTGGACCATCCTCCATACACGTGTATGGAGGATTAGAGAGGTCTTGGAGATATTTTTGATGCCTCTCCTCTATAAAGGAGAGGCTTGGCTTCTTGGATGGGGGTTGGACATTGTTAGACACATTTTGGGAGAGTTCCATACCTTCCACCTTCCATTTTCTCTCCATTTCCAAGCTCCAAAGCCATTTTCTTGCACCATTTCTACATCAACCCCTAGCACAAGACCCCCACACTCCATTCCAACACTTGGAGCTGATTTCCAGCAGCTAAGAGGCAGCAAATTTGATCCAAGAAGGCAGCCAAGTATTGGTCTACAAGGGTAAGTCCATTTCCCCTCTTTTTGGTCTCATTTTTGCAACATTTCTTAGCCCTCTTTTCTTGCTGTTTTGAGCTCCGACCAAAACTAAAAGTAGTGCTTTTTTGAGCTCTTCTTCACCTTTCATTAAGGGCTCAACCCTGTTTGAGCCCTCCATTTGGTACTTGCTTCAATACCCCTTGGTATGTCTTAATCTTGCATGATTTCTTTGGCCTAGGAGTGATCTGTTTTCGAGCATAATGTAAACTGTAAGTGAGCCTATTTTGATCCCCTCTTCAACATTGAATAAGGTATCAACCCTTTTTGGCCTCTCTATCATGCACTTGCTTCATAATCTCTCATATTTACCGTAAATTTGCATGATTTGTTTGGCCTATATGTAAATTGTTTTGGAGCATGTCATGAACTGTGAGTAAGCTTATTTTATGTCCCTCTACAACATTGTAGAAGGGATCAACCTTGTTGGGGGTCTTCATGTTGTGCTTGTCTTTATATCCCTCTTTGGCCCCCATTCTTGCATGCTTTTTTTGGTTTATCTAGCTTCTGTTTTCGGCCATCATCAGAACTGGAAAGAGTCATATTTTGATCTTCTTGACATATTTCATTAAGGGTCTTTTCTGGTTTGATGAATGTTTGGGGTACCTCATGTTATAGCCTTATGTATCCTCAATCTTGCATGGCATTTTTAGCATGGTTGCATACTGATTTGGGGGATGTCATCTACTGAAAATATTCATATTTTTAGTCCCTAATCAGTGTTGTAGAAGGGTACTTTTCAGTTTGGGCATCGCATGTATCACTTGCTTCAATACCCCTCTCTTGGCCCGTATTTTTGCATACTATTGTTGCCCTATCTATGCTTGCTGTTTGGCCATGTTTCTAGACTGAAAAATGATATTTTGGGGCTGCCTTGCTACTGTTTTGCATGTCATGTACCAATTATGCATGTTTAGTATGGCTGTAGGCCATTTCGGGTGCTTAATATCGCATTTCGGGACCATCCCGTGCATTTGGTGTCATTTCCCCACCTTTCGGGACTGTTTTGCATCATTTGTGAGTGCTGAAATTTCATTTGCATGCATTGCATATCATTTCCATGCCATTTCATGCCTTACGGCCATTGCCTCGGTTTGCGTGCCCGTGTGCACGCATTTCAAGGCACTTCATTTTTATCCGACGGCCTCCCGTGTGAGTGTAGCTGAGGTCCACTCGTGTTGGTGTAAGTCCATTTCGCATTCTGTATGTCATTTTAATCTCATTGCATTGCGTATGTCATTGCCTCGGTTTGCGTGCCAGTGTGCACGCATTTCGAGGCGCTTCATTTTTATCTATCGGCCTCCCGTGTGAGTGTGGCTGAGGCTCACTCATGTTAGTGTAAGTCCATTTTGCATTTTACATATCATTTTAGCTTCATTGCATTCCGTATGCCATTTTCTCGGTTTGCGTGCCCGTGGGCACGCATTTCGAGATATCTCATTTTAGTCTCATTGTATATCATTTTTCATGTCATTTCATGCCTTTATGTCATCGCCTCGGTTTGCGTGCCCATTCGGCACGCATTTCGAGGTATCTCATTTTCATAGCATTGTGCATGCTAGGATTGTATATTAGCTGCATTTCATGCATATCATGCATATTGCATCGTGTTCGGGATAGGAGTTAGCCCGGGCACGGGAAACGACAAGCGTTTCGTACTCCGAGTGACGGAACGGGTCTCAATTCCCAAGTCACCGACACTCCGGATTATCCATGATGGTGTTAGGTTTTGTTGTAGCATTCATCTGCATGCATTCATCCCATATTGAGTTGTGCAATCCGACTCCTCGGCCATCATGCATCGAGATGTGTGATTGGTGGCACGAGGATCGAGGCATGCATATATTTGTGAAATACATTGCTATGCCCCTTTCCTGCTCTCTGCTGCATCAAAATGAGGAATCAGCAACTTTTCGGAGTCTGGCGCGCATTTCGAGAAACATTGCAAACAGAGGCTAAATTGGGCATCCCAGTGGATTTCCGCGCAAGGCAGCCCAAACTTACATCATTCATCAGAATCAAGGCAGCCCCCTGGCTTGCATGCCAGTTTACAGCTTTCTTAGTTTAATTTGTTAATTAATTAGGAATTTGTATATTATTTGGACTGTATCTTCGGACTGTATTATTCTTTCATTTCGGACTGTATTATTATTTATTCGGACCCTCTGCGCGAGGGCATAACTGTAATAAGTGTGCGTGAGTGTGATGTATGTCTTCCAACCCCACGTCTTTCTTCCCTTTTATTTACCCGCTTATGATGGTTAGATTAGGGCATATTTCAATTAGCATACAGCATGACAGCATGTTTGCATCATTCATCTGTTTTGCACGCACCAGGCTCGGCGCATCATACAAACTGCATTTGTATTTCAATTCCAAATTGAATACGTGATAGTTGTAGCATTTCATATGCCATGTCTAGAATAGCCGAGCCCGCTATAGTTGCATTATCGCATGCGTCGCATTAGGCATTTCTGTATAATTAGGATCATGCACGATTTCTAATCAGTTTCTGTTTTTTGCTCGGAGTACTCGGTGAGTTTTATGCTTTAGCATCCTTGCATGCGTGTGAGTGACTGCCATGATAGCATGCTTATCATGAGGCTATGTGCTTATGTGATATAACTGCCTTGAATGCCTGTGGGTGGAGGTTGAGTTATTTGAAGTGGAACAAATCATTGACTGTTTGTTTTAAGCCCACTAGATAGTGGCAAAATCATGTTTTCTAAGCCCACCTGAGGGTGGCAAATCCGCGTCTTAGCCTACCTGCGGGTAGCACCATCAAACCATTTTCAAACAAACAAACATGAAATGTTTTGTTCCAATTCAGACGACTCAGTCTATACTTATTTGCTGCGAGCATCACATAGTAACCTAGGCTAAATAACCAGAATAAGAACTCACAATGTTTTCAAAAACAGATATCATGGTTAGTAGAGGCCGGTCTTTGACCGGGCGAGCGGGGGTGCTCACGAAGTGACCTTCCCCAATCGTACCCAAGTTCCCAAGCCGAGGCAACTTTGGTGATGACGGACACGTGGCCTTTGGCAACGAGTTAGGGTTTCCTAAATTTCCCAAAAATAAAACATTTAGGTGGCGACTCTGTATCTGGCAAAGCAGTCCATGTTTGGCACTTCTTTCAAAAATCTGTTTTCCAAAACGATTTGCCGGATTTGGACTCTTTGGTTCAAGATTAAGAACCGTGACACAAATCGAGTCCGAGCTGTAGCGAGGTCCCCCGCGGGCTTGTTACATAAACAGACGGATCAAGAAGTTGAGAAACAAAGAGATTCCGTTAGTGAAAGTTGACTGGCAGAACCATGGTGGCGTGTATGCCACTTGGGAACGGGCAGACGACATGGTTAAAAGATATCCTGAACTGTTTCCCCTGAATCCTGTTTTCTTCCAGAATGAAGGTAATTCGAGTTTGGTGGACCAAACTCTTTTTAAGGAGGGGAGACTGTAATAACCCTCACCACTGATTACTGGTTAATCATTGATTACTGCTAAACTGAGACCGATTATGATAAGTAATTGAATCGACTGAATACTGAACTGACTGACTGAAATCTGGAACTGAATTGATTGAATATATCTGTTTAATTGTATGTCTATCTGTTGACTGTTAAATTATCTGTTCATGTTTTATGCTTTAAACTGCGAATTGAAGGCCTTATCGACGGCCGAATCCGAAATTGACCGATGTTTTATGATCATTAGAATTTATGTGATTTTATGGCATATTTATCCAAAATGTGATTTAGTGTGATCAAATTAGATTAGATAATGTAAAACACATAAGTTGGCTTTATCTACCAAAATGCCATTGTGAGTGGGCCACTACCTTAGACCATATTTGAGCCTTATTACACTCATTCATACACATTTCATCAGCTCATTTCATGTCTCAACCGACTAGGGAGAGAGAGAGTGGGAGATTTGAGTGCAACTTGATGGTTTTGCTTGAAATCTTGAGGAATTGAAGGAGTTTTGCATAATTGAACCTCTAGACTTGTAATTGAGGAACCTAGGTATGAAATTTATCCTCTTAATTGTGTATTTAAGTTCTATCTAGCATGGATCATGGTAGTTTAAAGAGCTAAGTCAAGAATTGGTCTTTTAATGTTGAATTGAAGCTCATTCCATGCATGCATGTTGCCATTCATGAGTTTTGAGGTGTTTGTTCATGGAATTACTCATGCATGTTCATATTTTTATAATGGACCATGAATTCATCTTGTTTTTGGAATAATTGGCTCATTAGAGCAAGTATTGGAAGCTTGAATTGGTTTAAACTCATGCATGTCATGTTTGAGTTATATTCATGAAAATTGGTTTGAATTTGGATTTAATTGAACTACCTTTGGGCCTTGATCTTACAAATTGAGCTTTAAATCATGTCATACTATGTATTTACAAGTGTTTTCCAGGAATTGGGCCCAAAGGAATCGAATTTGATTCATTTGAACTTGATTTTGAGCCTGAGGTTCAAATCTGGGAATTCCAGATTTTGAACTCACGCTCGAGCGGGCTGACTGGCGCTCGAGCGTGGAATTCGTGCTCCTAGCACTTTGCATTGTTTTGTAATCCGCTCGAGCGGGGTATTGGACGCTCGAGCAGGACCTTGTGTCTCACGCTCGAGCAGCTATCGAGCGCCCATCGAGCGTGATTTTCACACATCCAGTACTTTTGGCATGTTTTACAATCCGCTCGAGCGGAGTAACTCGCGCTCGAGCGGAGTATTTTGTTTGCCTTTATGCTCGAGCGGGGTAACCTACGCTCGAGCGGATCCCCTGTTTTCTGAAAATTCTGAAAAATGTTTTAAAGTGCATCTTTGCATCCTCATTCCATCCTAGGCATTCTTAGGCCTAGTTTAAGGCATCTTGATGAGGATATAGATGTAGAACCACACCGAGTCTAAGTAGGGACTAAGTCATTGTTTCCCGAATGTGAACTTAGTGTGTGTTCATCCTGTAAACTGTGTAAGGTTGGCATCTGAGGACGCGCTCTAGCTTAACTGTAGCCCAGAACTCTGTGAGAAACAATTGTGTAAAGATATGTTCAAATGCGACTGTTTAAACCGTACTGTTTCTGAACTGATACTGTTTACTGATTGAATGTTTGTCATCTATCCTGAACTGTATTGTGGCATCCATAGCAACTACTGTTCACTGTTACTGCTACTGTTACTGAGATCTCTGTCAGTTCCTATCTTGGAACTTTTGTTTACTGTTATGATGGCCATCATTGACTGTTCGGTCTTTTAAGACCTACTGTTTACTGTACTGCTATGCTAACGGATGTACCACATATGACTGTTATGACTGATATACTGAATCAATTGACTGTTTTCAATACTGAAAGGACATTCATTCTTAACCTCTTTACGCATTATGTTATTCACTAGGCTTTAGCTCACTGCTCATATATATATGTAGGTGTTCAGGCACCAGACCGGAGCTAGGAGCGTGGGTTAGACTCCCCTTTTGTCAAGCCAACCACTGTGCCTCACCGCGAGGTTCCGAGCCCGTTCAAGCTATGGCTTTGGGGTGTTTTAATTTTTCCCCTATCTGTCTTTGTATCTGTTTTGTGATACTGTATAAGCTGTAGCACTGTACTGTACTGTTATCATAGGGATTAGGTCCCTGTTCTGAATGATTGTACATATGTATAGACTGTTTCGTTATGAATGTGCATATGAATGAAAAGTCTCTTTGCATACAGACTGTCACAGCTCATTGGACATTGTTTATTTACTGATTTGGCTTCCGCTATGCCCCTGTACTCTGTAATACTGTCTTACTGTTAAGCAGGCCTTCGGTAATCACGGATTACTGGCCGGTTACGGTGCTAAACCCATAGGAGCGGGTTTGGGTAGTGACAGGGAACCGCAATACTTGATGGTAGGTTGACGCTACTGAATGCATGGCGTGCAACCATGTCCTCTCCAAAATTATGTTGTAAGTGGAAGGGACTTTTAATACCCAGAATTCCACCTATTTTGTCATGGTTCCTGCCTTGACTGGGAGGATTATCTTGCCCACTGGCCACTCTAGCATTGAGTTGAATCCGATTAGGGGAGATGTTGCAGGTGCCAGGTCTTTGTCCTCCAATTTCAGTTGTTTGAAGGTTTCGTAATACGTTATCTCACATGAGCTTCCTTGGTCGATCAAAATCCATTTGATGTCGAAATTCATGATGCGTAGAGTGACAACTAGTGCATCATTGTGAGGGAAATATATCCTTGCCAAATCTTTGTCTAAAAAGGATATGACATTTGTAGCCTCTGTTCTCCCCTTTTTGATTGGCAAGTTGTGCACTTAATACCTCCCTTAAGTGTTCAGCCTTTTTGATCATCCCCCTAAGCTCACATACCTGCTCAGGTTCGAATATCCCATGTATTACATTAATTATGCCTTAAGGTGGAGCATCGACCGGCATCCCGTTTGGGTTGTTGTGGTTCTGGGGGGCTGGCTGTGTTCCTCCTTCTATGTATTGGTCCAGGTGCCCAGCTGCCACTAACTCCTCCAAATGCTGCCTCAACGGCGTGCAATTTTCAGTGCGGTGCTCCTTTTCATCATGAAAGGTGCACCAGGACCTCTCATCATAGTCTTTTTGTGCTTCTCCCAACTTAACTGGCCATCGGACGAAAGGTTCGTTGCGTATCTCGCTGAGAATTCGGTAGATTGGTTTTTTGAACACTGTGGTAATGGTAGTGCGAACTCTTAACCTCCTTTTGTCTGGATCCTCTCTGTTGGCCCACCTACCTTGTCCATTCCTGTTAGGTTGTTTTACCGTGTTGACTTTTGCTGTAGTCTTTTTGTCTGGCATTGCTGTTGTGCCGGATTTTGCCTTAGCACGGGCGCTATCTTCCTCCACACGAATATGTTGATGCACTCTTTCCATTAAGGCCTCCATCGTGAGGGGTGGCGTCATAGTAATTGAGTCTCTCAATTTGTTGCCGACTGGCAGGCCCCGTTTGTATTGTGCAATGGCAAGGTTTGTAGGGCAATCCCCAATCTGGTTGAAGGTTTCCCAGTAGCGACTGTTGTAGGACCTCAACGTCTCTTTTTCGCCCATGTCAATGGAGATTAGCTGGTCGATCTCCACTGGCGTCTTAGTGTTAGTCCTGAATCTAGTCACGAACGTTTCTGCCAACTGCGCCCATGAGGCAATGCTACCCTCTGGTAGCCTTTCGAACCAGGTTAAACCCAGGTCGCCAAGGCTGCATGGGAATAGGATGCACATTAAAGCCTCCTTTCGTCGGTATACTGCCATAACCTGGCGAAAGTGGCTTAAGTGCATGTAGGGGTCTGTCTTCCCCTCATAAGTGGTGAATTTGGGCTGGTGGAAGCCTGAAGGTAGTGGTGCATTCTCAATTGTTGGAATGAACGGTGAGCTCTGTAACCTTGCTAATGCTTTGTCTGTTGGTTCGTAAGCAAGGCGTGGCATTGGTATTCCTACCTTGACGCTCCCATGCATCCGAGGGGCCAACCGTTGAAGGGCCGAAACTCTGCGCGGGTCGCCTGCCCTGGTATCCTCCTTCCATCGTGCCCTTTCTTCAAGCACAGTTTGCAAGTCAGATGATCTAGGCAACTCCGTGTGCCTAGATGACGTCTGGTGCGTGTGCGAGGGCCGATAGGTGCTTCTCTCAGTATATGACCTCTCAGTTCTCGTTCTCTCAGACCTGGAGTAACGAGTCCTGGAAGTCCTTGATTGAGTGTCGCCTGTTCTAAGGCTCCTACTTTCTGCTTGCGATGGTGTGGTACGCTTATCACGATCCTCCGAGTAGCGAGGGGACGTGTTGCTTTTGCGCCCCTCTCCTGTCGCCACTCCTTTTCCTTTTATCTAGCGCTTCATCGACTTCATGTCTGCCGCCATCCTCCTTATTAACTCGTCCTGCTCCTTCACGCGATCCTCCAGAACTTGAGGATCCATCCTCCGCCTCTGTCTTTCAAGACTTTGAGAGCGATGGGGGCTGTTAACCCGCCTCCCCCTTGCATCTCTCCGGGGTTCTGTCGCTGGGGTTCTAAATCCGCCATGGGAGGGATAGAAGGCAAACCTTTGCGCCTCCCACCCCCCTTCGGGGTTTGCCCATCAATGGCTGATTGCGACAAGTCTTCATTGTGCGCCATTGCTTCCAACTAGAGAAGAAAGCTTGATCAAGAGGTTTTGTTCTTTGTGGAATTCCCACAGACGACGCCAATTGTATGAGCACGAAATAATCTCCTCGTATAATCTTGTTGATCAAGTTTGCACTCCTCCAAACATCGTTGCTTTACTCCCTGAAAATACAAACGTGAGCTAGCTGGCGGGTGTGTGCCGGATACCTCTCCGATGCCTAAGTCAGCAAAATAGACAAATAGACAAAAAGCTCTATGTATTTGAGAATCAAAGTTGTGTTACCTCTACATAGGTTATGTTGTGAGCTTTTATAGTTTTTGCCTGGCACAATCCTAGTAGGACCCTTATTCCTCCATGTAGAGTCCTCCTAGGAATCACACTCCTGAAAGATAATGTTTATCCTTTAACACCCCCCTCACTGCTTAAACCAAGTGAGATAGTTTTACCTCGGTTGGATGATAGTATGATTGAGCTAACACTAACCCTTTATCATACTTAATCCAGCTCCTTCACATGCAACACATAGCTCGATTCTTGTTCACTTGTACCTCGATTTTGTCTGTTGAGACCGAGCTAACTACAACAAGCTTTGACCGAGCTAACAAGAGCTGGGTCCACCATCAGAAGCCCAAATACCTCGGCTCCAAATACTATGACCGAGCTAATTATCACCACTCCGACCGTGGTGACTGTAACCATACTTGGACCGAGCTAACACTAAGGTCCATTCGCTAAGCCCTTTTCACCACGGCCCATAGAACAGCCTATTACTACGCCTGGGCTTAGTTCGGCCTTCAATGCTCTTAAAAGCTCCCTCTCAGGACCCAAATTCAGATATAACCTTCCAAAGAAGACAGATAGAGAGAGTAGATTTCCTACACACACAAGAAAACTTTCAGCTCCAATTCTTCTATTTTGTCTAAAATTTCAACACACTGAAAATTCATTAACAAATGAACCAAAAATAAAACAATTAATGATTATCACCAAAAATTAAAATTGGTTGATCTCTCATAACCTTTACATATTTATTTTGTTTAAGTTTGATCTCTCATATACAAAAAATCGGTGTGCTGCACCAAAATGCCTCTGTAAATTGTGTGTTCTGTAGATATACCATTGAAACAGTCAATCATGTGCTTCTCTAGTGTCCTGTTATTTGGCAGGTGTGGTTGTGCCTGATGAATTGGTGGGGGGTGCATTGGGTGATACCTGATAATGTTAATGGGCTGCTACAATGGTGGAGGGGTTATAAATGGAGCAAATTTGAAAATCAAATTTGAAAGGCAATCCTAATGTCCTGTATGTGGTCAATATGGAGAATAAGAAATGATGTGGTCTTTAATGGGAAACTATTCCAGTTGAATGAACTCTGTGAATTAATCAAGGTGAGAATTGCTTTTTGGGTTAAGGCTTAGGCAAAGGAGGCTCTATATTCAGTACAAGACATTATTAATAATTTGCAGCAGATCAGAGCTATTGGTTGCTGAACAGTTTGATGCTGCTGCGGCTAGATGTTGCTGCTGTTTTCTAGTTGGGCCAGTTGCTGCTCCTGTTGTTCTTCTCTGCCTTGGGCTTTTTGCTGCTGCTAGTTGATACCAGAAATATGTAGCTTAAGGGATTGGTGTGGATGGCTGGATGAGACTTGGGATGAGAAGATGACTTGGGTAGAAGGAACTTGGGGTTTAGAGGTGCAGTAACAGCAGCAACTTAGTGGCAGATGTTGTTTATAAGGTAGAGGTGTTGCTGGCGTGTGCTGATGTTATGAGGATGCTGTTATGAGGCTGCTCCTGGTGGTAAAGAGGATGGTTGCAGTGGCGTTGCTGCTCTGCTGGGGCTGCTGCTAGTTTATGTAGAGCTGGGGTTGCTGCTGGTTTATGTGGGTAGTGCATAATGGCTGTTGCTTTATTGTTGATGCTCTATTTGGGTTGCTGCTAGTTGTTAATATTGGGTTGTAATTTTGTATTAGGTGTGGCTATATTATATTTGGGTGAGGTTGCTTTTTTGATATTTGTGGTTGGTTTCTCACCAACCTTTGATGTTGTGCTAGCATATGATTGGGTGATCTTATCGGTGCCAACTTAGTTGGGATTGATTTGGTTCGCCATGATGCTTTTTGCACTCATCCCCCATTTTTTCCCTTTATTGATGTAATAAACTTCTATCTCATCAATAAAGTTTCCTTTTCTTTTGCTGATAAAAAAAAAAAGTTTGATCTCTTTTAACCTTTACACATCATTAGCCTTATAACATGTTTATTTTGTTTAATTTTTTTGGTTGATTCTCTACTCTTCCTATTTTATATAAATATCACCCACCAAAAAAGAAAAAATCATGTGGTGCAGTGGGATTGCAGTTGGTGAGGGAAGGAGAAGGTTGCCCATGACGGGCAAAGGGAGGGCAGAAGTACCGATCAATTTTTTATATTAGTGGAACGACATTTTTTTTTTTAACCTTCTGGGAGCTCAATTTGGCACATGACATAATCTGAGCCATTTAATGAACAAAACGATGATGTAGTGCAATCTTATTAACCGTACTCGCCATCAAATTTAAACCTAAAACAGGCAAAAGCAACCAAAAAAAAAGTAATAACAATAATAAATTTAAAAAAAAAAACACAATAATATGCAATTAAGGTACTCTCTTGGCACCCTTGCTCTTGTAGCATCTCTAATGCAATTGTTATAGCCGCTACCATTATTATAATTGGGCAAAACGGCTTTAGTTCATCTACTATTTGAGCAGCTAAATTTAACATGGCGCACACAAATATAATTTTTTATAAATAAAAAGAAAAAGAAAAAACTATCATCATTTCACCCATTTAAGCATGGTTGCCAAATTTTGCAACTTCTAGAACTGTAAAAGGTGTCGAAATTTGACTTTGACATACCATTTTGGCAATTCCAAGTTCTGACACCTTTCATGCTCTTGGATAAGGTGCAAAAGCAGCAACAACAGGACTTCTCACCTTAGAGCATCTCCAACGGTTCACTGATGTTTCACCAAATCTGAGTAAAAAAATGGCCATTTCCTCTATTTGATACTGCATGCTCCAACGGTTCAGCTTCATCAAATCTCATGCAGGACAACCGGTTGGTCGACCGGTTAGAGGAAATATATATATATATATTTTTTTTTTTTAACCTTTCTGAACTGTTTGAACCAACCAACGTGAACTGACCGATGTGAACTGGTAGAGGGGCGACCGGTTGGTTGACCGGCCGGTCGACCAGTAAGCTTAATTTTTTTTTTTTTTTTTTTTATTTCCCTCCATTTCTGTTCCTAATTCTTTTCCTATTTGTTTTTCCCTCCATTACATGTATGGGGTTTTGGTTTACCCATAATAATTATTTTCTTCTAAAATCTCGTATAAACACATTATTATTTATATGCCAGACAACTCCACAAGGATCATAGCTTAAACAAAACAGAGCATAGTGGATACTTTGAAATCCATGATATTTACTTCATTTTCATCCTCTTCTTGTTCCTCCTCCTCTGATGACGAGTCTGATGATGAATATATGGTCACACTTTTAGGGGCTTATGAGCAGAATACCAGTAGTATGCTTCAGATTCTTAAGTCAAGTGATAACTCAAAGAAAATAGGGGGTTCTGTTGTAGGCCACAAGTATATACCCAGAGATAGAAGGCAAGGCCATGACAGATTGGTTGCAGATTATTTTGCTGTAAATCCAATGTATTCAGCTACAATATTTCGGAGACGTTTTCGAATGCGTCGTCCTTTATATCTGCGAATTTTGAATGCAATCCAAGCACACAATTCATATTTCATTCAAAAACAAGATGCAGCTCATATAGTTGGATTATTTGCCCTACAAAAAATGACTTCAGCGATGAGAATATTATCATACGGTGTCGCAGCAGATGCAGTTGATGATTACATACGTATTGGGGAAAGCACTGCAATTCAAAGTTTGCAACAATTTTGTAATTCAGTGATTGAAATCTTTGGAGTAGAATATCTGAGATCTCCGACACCAACTGACATTGCTAGATTGCTTGCTATTGGTGAGGTTCGGGGGTTTCCGGGTATGTTGGGAAGTTTAGATTGCATGCATTGGGAGTGGAAAAATTGTCCAAAAGCATGGCAAGGTCAATACGTAGGCCATCAAAAAAAGCCAACCATTATTCTTGAGGCAGTAGCTTCTTATGACTTATGGATTTGGCATGCATTTTTTGGAATGCCTAGGTCACACAATGACTTGAATGTATTGGATCGATCACCTTTGTTTTCTGATCTTGCCCAAGGTAAGGCTCCCCCTGTCCATTACACTGTTAATGGACATAGTTACGATATGGGTTATTACCTTGCTGATGGTATATACCCGCAATAGGCAACACTGGTTCAAACAATTTCTTCTCCCCAAGGAGCAAAGAGACAACATTTTGCAATGATGCAAGAGTCTGCCAGGAAAGATGTAGAGCGGGCATTCGGAGTCCTTCAATCTCGATTCGCAATTATAGGTGGTGCTGTACGTTTTTGGGATCCGAAAATGCTTGCCAACATAATGAAGACTAGTATTATATTACACAATATGATTGTTGAAGATGAGAGGGAGGAGCACCTTGATTTTGATTATGAAATTTCATCAACCAACACACCAGTGCAACTTTCCTCTACTCCTACCAATGACTTTGAATCATTTTTGTCTCGTCATTTAGGTATTAGGGATAAAAATGCATATCATGCCCTCCGTAATGATTTAATAGAACATATGTGGCATCTTCGCGGTGAAAACTAGATTCACCATAGATATATTTTGTAATTTTGTTTATAGTTTTGGAATGGAAGGTTGTCTTGTTTGTAATCTTCATTATCATGCACTATATTAACCAAGTAACACAGAAGTTATGTGATTAGAAGTGCTATTGTGGTGATCCAATCTTCAATATTCATAATTGTTCTCTGTTCAATTTATGAGAATCATCAAAATAAATTATTTTAGTATGACAATCACATTGAGAGACAAAGAACAACTTACCTTGATATGGACAGCTCTTTGTGACCCCTTTCATAGATGTATAGTATGGAGTTTGAGATGATGAGGGGGGTCTGAGGAAGGTGGGTATGGTTTGGTTTGTATTGGTTGTAATAAAGGTAAGAGGGGGGTCAATGGAGGTATTGCTTTTAAAAGCCTATGCCTTTTCTCTCCTTTACAGCATGGTTTTGATCATGGTGTGAGCTTTTGCTTAATACATTAGAATATGACATATATGTCTTACATGAAATGAGTCTTATATGTGGATCTCATATCATGTAGATCACATTTCATATGAGACATATGTGTCTCATTCTGTGTTTTGTATTTATATTCCTACCATTACTCATTCATTCCCTTCCATCCTTAAAAAGTGAACCACACATTTCCTAAGAATCTTCAATCTTTTATCAACTCTTTTATCAAATTAAAATTTGATGACAAATTTGGTAAAAATCACCTCCAATCTACATTAAACTTGTGTTAAATCAAAATTTTACAATTTTGGATTCATCTCAAGGCAAAAATAAACTTTTTACCAAATTTGATGAAACAAACTTTTGGGAATAGGTTTGGAATTTTTAAAAAGATTTGATGATTAAGGGTTGCCATTTTTAAGAAGTGAGGATTGAAGCATTCAATTTTTTCATCAAATCAAGCATTTAATTAAGGGTCTGGCTTGTGGGATTCATCATGAATTCCATTTTGATGATTCGAATAATTGTTTTTGTAAGGATTTATCTTCAATATTCATAATTTATTTTGTATGCATTTCAGTATGTATATTCAATGTATTCGTATGTATATTTGTTTTAAATTCAATGCATTTCAGTATGTATATAAATGTATGCATTATTTGTGCCATTCATGCATTTCTAACCTCTTATTTGTGCCATACATTATTTGTGCATTATTTGTGCCATCAATTATTTGTGCCATTCAGTCAATTATTGATGTTGATGCATTGAACATTCAACCTACATTTGTGCCACAAAAAAGCATTTAACCTACATTCATAGTACTATATGTGGCATACGATTCAATTCAACCACCTACCATTCAGAAGATCACACCACCTACCATTCATTATATCAACCACCTACCATCCTCTATATCAGCTCAACATTGCCATCACCACATTCACATGTTTTCACTGAAGACCTCTACCCACAGACTCTACATTTTCAAGTGTGAATCCACATCATCACCAAGGCAGCATCCACAGACTCTGCATATTCAAGTGTGAATCCACATGATCACCAAGGCAGCATCAGTAGGAACAGGAGGAACAAGGCAAGATCAAAACAGTGCATAATAACAGGATCAAAACACTGCAACTTTCAAGTTTGAATCCACATCATCACCAAGGCAGCATCAGTAGGAATAGAGGAACATGGCAGGATCAACACAGAACAACAAGGCAGCATCATCAAAAGAGAACAAGAAGCCAGCATAAAAGAGCAAGGTCATTCACGGGGCAACCGGTTGGGCAACCGATTGGTCAACCGGCCCTTTCTTTTTTTTTTTCTTTTTTTTTTTCCTTCCAGTGTGCATGCCACATATTTGTTCATCTTTGTTTACAGAACACAGGAACATTATTTCACTACAGAACTAAATTTAGCTCAACTTTGTTGTTTACAGAACACAGGAACATGATTTCACTACAGAACTGAATTTCACTACAGAACATGATTTGAACTTTGTTCAACTTTGTTTATTAAAACCTGCACTACAGAACTGAATTTTGAGTTTTACTTGATGTTACTTTATTGTTTTGAAAATGCATGTAATTTATTAAAACCTCAACTACAGAACAAAAGCTCAACTAAAGAATAATAGTTTACTTTAATGTTTTTTAACTACAGAACAAGATTTTGATTTTGACTTCATGTTACTTTAATGTTTTTAAAATGAATGTAGTTTATTAAAACCTCAACTACAATATTGAATTTTCAGTGTGCATGTTTTATTAAAACATGAGCTACATTCATTTGATATGTACTGAATAGAGAGTCTGCATGCTTTATATACTACTATATATCAGAACAGATTTACTAGAACTAGTCTACAAGCAAGACATTTAAAACCTTATCTTCGGATCCTCCACCGGTGGATTGTAGAAAATGTCACTCCAAAAAAAGGACATCATGATGCGGTCCCATATTTTAATGCCTATTTGTTATACTATTTTGAAGTTGGGCAGAAGTTAGATTTGTGTTACATAATTATGAAAGAAATGGTGCTCGCAAATCAAGGTGTAGACACCCCGTTTTTGACCGCCCTCAAGACTTGGGCATTACTGATGGTTTGCTCGGTGTTGAGAGATGTGCAGGGCACAGGTTCAGTTTCTTCGACAAGGAGAGAGGCAAACCTTTCAAAACACTTTGTTTAGGGGTTTGGAGTTGAAGAGAAGAGGAGAGGAGAGGAGAAAATAGGTTGGAGAAGAAGTTCGCCATGAATCTGGATAGAAGAAAGTCGAGCGGCTCTCGCTGAATCAGGCTTATTCAATTGCATACTTAGAATTTAGCTATGAGGCCACTACCATTGGAAAGAAGACTTCCGGGGCTTCATTTTTGGTTCAAGAATCTCCTAGAGCCAAGTCAGGGTGGAGGAGATATGATTGATTGAAGCTGGGCATCATCCCGGTTGGATCGAGTCTGCGCGGCTTCACGGAAAAGGGCATAACTTTTTGCACAGGAGGAATTTTGATGCAAGGTTTGCGCCATTGGAAAGCTAACTTCCGGGGCTTCAATTTGCATACCCACCGGCCATTTTTTGACCTAGGAATCATCCATCGGCACTCTATTTAGCCGACCGGCACTATATAGTGCCGACCGGCACTTTATTTTGGCCGATGATCGAATTTTCTGGCCGGTTTGCACCCTTTGCACCCCCCAAGCCTGGTGCATACCAGCTGTCCCAGCTGGGATGCACAGAATCAGATCCACGTGCATCCATGTGCCTATTTTGCACCCTTGACCACCTTTTGGCCCTTATTTTGCACCCTTTGCTAAAGGCTTCTTGAGGAAGCCTTGACCCCTTGTCTTGGCTTCCTCAAGAAGCCTACCAGCTGTCCAAGCTTCTTTGATAAGCCAAGACCCTCTTGCACCTCTTGAACCTCCCTCTTTTGCTTAGCCATTAAGTCTTCTTTGCCTATATAAGCACCATTCCTTCTCCTTTGTCTAAGGTTGGAGATTCTTAAGCAAAAAACCAGAGGATATACATATATTCTGATATAGATACATATATCCCACCTCCTTCTCTATATCTATCCTATCCAAGCTTCCAAACACCTTGGTTCTTGTATCATTTGCTCTACAACACCTAGCACAACACCTCCATCTTCCATTCCAGCATTTGGGAGGTCATTTGCAGAGGTTAGGAGCTCAGAAACTTGGACCAAGGGGTGCTGGTTTGTTGGTCTACAAGGGTAAGCACACTTTTCCCAAAACTAGCATTTTCTTGGTTCATATCTAAGCCATAGTTGCATGTATTTTTGAGCTTCGATGTAAACTACAAAGAGGCTTGTTTTGAGCCCTTCTTCAACATTGAAGAAGGGCTCAACCTTGTTTGGGACCCCCATGTATGACTTGCTTCAATACCCTCTTGGGACCTTATTTTGTTGCATGTTTCTTTAGCCTACCATGCTTCCATTTTTGGGCCTTCGACAGGCCTGAAAAGTGGCTTATTTTCCCCCCCTCTACATGTCTCATGAAGGGTATTTGGCTGTTTGATGATAGCATCTAGCACCTATCTCTTTACCCCCTTGTATGCCATGATTCTTGCATAGTATATTTGGCTGGCGTATAATCTGTTTTTGAGCATGTAATAAACTGTAAGTAGGCTTATTTTGAGCCCTTCTTCAACATTGAAGAAGGGCTCAACCCTGTTTGGGACCCCTATCTTGCACTTGTTTCATAATCTCTTCTATTTACCGTAATTTTGCATGCTTTGTTAGCCTATCTTGCTTCTATTTTTGTGGCTGGTCATAAACTGGAAATGTGCTTGTTTTGCCATGTATAAGGTCTGTCCTAGGTTGTTTGGGTCAATCTTGGCATGCTTTGTATAGCCCCTTTGCATTGTAGCTTGTATGCTTCAAGTAGGTGCATGTGTAGGATGCATTGCCTCCATGATTTCAAGGGTTTGGAACCCTCTTACATGCTATTTCAGACCCTAATCCATGCTCACATGTTCATTTTTGTCATCTCTTTCATGCTTTAAGGGTGTGTCCTTTTATGCATTCAAGGGTGCCTTGTGCATGCTTGTGTGTTTAGAGCTTTTAGGATGCCGTGAGTGTGAGTTTTGGGTGTATTTTCACATGCTGAAAACCTGTTTTTGGTTGCTCGAGTCTTGCCATGATTGGTCTTGTCAAGTGTGGTTCAAAGCCTCATTACCTTGCTTCAAGCACTCGGGCTATTTGCATGCTTTGTTTGGTCTTGTTTAGCTTGGTTTGGCACCATGTTTTGCATGATTTCAGAGCTTTTCATGTATGCTAATAGTCCATGTTTGTGCCTCTTAGATGTGTTTAAGAGTTGCTTAATTATGCTTAAGTGTTGGTGCCTTAACTTATACATGTGTGCATGTGTGTTTGGCCCTCTTGACTTAGCATTTTGGCCACTGATTTTAGGACTATTTGAGTTGCCTAATTCATGTATAAGACCATCCTTCCATTGATTCGCATGCTTGTCTTGTATGCTTACTTGCATGATTGCATTGTATTGCCATATTGCATACTAGTTGACATGTTTAGGACTTCATTGCATCGACATGCATGCTAAGCCTCTTGACCAAGTCATGATAGAGGTTTGAGCACCCTTGTTTGCTTGTTTGCATTGCATGCATTTGAAATCAAAGTTGCATTCTTGGTTCTTAGGGCCATCATGCATGGAAATGCGCGATTGGTGGTCCGGGAATCGAGGCACATGCCCCTTTGAGTCAATAACATGATAAGGGGTGTGTATAGTGCATAAATACCTTGAATCACATTGCCATGCATGTTGTTGTCCTCTGCTGCTGTGGGTTGCAGGTTCTGCAGGTGTTAAGTGCCGACCGGCACTATTTAGTGCCGACCGGCAGTCAATTGCCAGCCGATAACTTCATCTAGTGCCGGTGGCCTCCTTCTTCAGCCGGTGGTGCTCTACCCCAGCCGGTGGTACTCCCCAGTGCCCTAAGAGGCACTCCTGGGACTTTGGCAATTTTCAGAGGAGGATAGCAGGGGAAACAGAGGCAATCCGTGCATGGCAGTGCGATTCCGAGCCAATTCCGAGCGCGCGCTGCATTTGAGCCCTCTTCCCGAGGCGTTTACTGCTTTAATTAACTTAGTTAATTTGTTAATTAATTTAGTTAATTTGTAATAATTAATTAGCTTGCGTAGTTAATTAATTTGTATTATTCTTTTGGTCCCTCCGAGCGAGGGTAAATTTGTAATAAGTGTGTGTGAGTGGGTGCATGTCTTCCAACCCCCATTTCTTTCTACCCTTTTATTTACCTGCTTATGATGGTAGATTAGGGCACATCTAAATTAGCATACCTTATGCAATGCATGTGTGCATTCATGCATTTGTTTACATACATCGGGCTCGGTACATCATACAAACTGCATCGTACTTTCAATTCCAAATTGAATACGTGATAGTTGTTGCATTTCATATGCCATGCTTAGGATAGCTGAGCCTGTCTAGATTACATTCCGTATGCGATGCATTAGTCACTTAACATAAACTAGGTCATGCATGTTTTGCTAACTGGTTTCTTGTTTTGGCACGGAGTACGATCTAAGTTTTATGCTTTAGCATGTCGCATGCGTGTGAATGTTAACATGACAGTATGCCTGCCATGCGGCTAAGTGCTTATGTGATAAACTGCTTGAATGCCTGTGGGTGGAGGTTGGATTACTTGAGTTGGGAATACTCATTGAAATCCGTGTTTTAGCCTACTCGCGAGTAGCAATTTCAAACTGTTTTCCAAACAAGACGGATATGCAATGCTTATTTCCAAATTAGGCGATCTAGTCTATACTTGTTTGCTGTGCGCACAACATAGTAATTCTAGGCTAATAACCGGAATAAGAACGCATAAAGTTTTCAAAATTGGATATCACGGTTAGTAGAGGCCGGTCTTCGGACCGGGCGAAAGGGGGTGCTCATAGCTGACCTTCCCCGATCGTACCCAAGCTCCCGAGCCAAGACCACTTTGGTGATGACGGACACGTGGCCTTCGGCACCGAGTCAGGGTTTCCTAAATTTCCCATTTTAAAAATATTTAGGTGGCGACTCTGTAATCTGGCAAAGCAGTCTATGTTTGGCACTACTTTTCAAAAATCTGTTTTCTCAAACGATTTGCCAGAGTTGGACTCTTTGGTTCAGATTTAGAGCCGCAACACAACAAAAAGGGAGTCCGAACTGTAGTGAACCCCAAAATGAACAGAACGGGACTTAACCCTCCCGGGGCGTTCGGGGACGTCTACACAAGGTCAATTCACGGGCCGGTCATTACTGTTTGGGGCACTCTTGACAAAAATTTTCAAATATTTTGAGGTTCAGTTTGTAAATGAAATGGATATCAAAATCCGTTCACCCATTACTCCGTACACAGTGAACCGTGCTGGTGCAGCCTCCAATTTAATGGGAAGTGATAATGGTGAAGAAGATTCAGAAGATGAAGTCCCACCAGATGATGCTCCAGAAGATCCTCCTACCAATGTGATGCCATCAACTGAACCACCTCAATATTGGACAGAGTTTTTGGCCATGGAAGAACAACGTTATAATCAACGCGTTGAATGGGAACATCAACGCGTTCAATGAGAACATCAAATGGCTAACCAGGTCAATTCGTTGGGTACTCAGTTTGAGACATTTGCCACTGCGTAGAACTCAGTAATTGAACAATTTGGTGAGTTCCGTTTGGACATTGGAAGACGTCATGATGTGGCAAACAATCGCATTGATAGAATTGAGCATCGCGTAAATGACATATACCATCACTACTTCCCTCCTCCACCACCACCAGATAATGACTGTTGATCTGTGTGCCATACAGTGTTTGCATTGTTTTGTCTTCTATTATTTTCACAACCTTTTGTTAGGTAAATTTCGTTTATGAATGTAGTGATTTTCTCATATTATGTGATATAAACTTCTCTTGCCTTGGTAATACTTTAGCACCATCTTTTCGAGCTTCACTCATGCCATAGTCTTTAATATGTCATTAATGCAACTTAATTACTTCAATTTTTATGAAATTTTTGGAAAGGTGTAATGGTAACCAAAAAAAAGAATAAAGGATGTATTTATATTTCAGTATGTATCTGTAACACTGTATGTACATGTACAACATATTCTTATTTGAGAAAGTTAAAACTCAGGTTGATAAGAACAGTAGCATCAAGAAGATATGCATCACCTAATTGAAGTGAGAATGTAAATATCAGTGTTGCCCTAGCATCAAGAAGATATGCATGCAGTGTAGCATGAAGAACAGTAGCATAAGAAAACATGTAAAAATCAAACAAATAAGAATTTGACATCCCTACATTTGGTTGCAATGCAAGGATAGAATGAGACATGAGATTTGTAGCCTTGTATGTGAGAATGTAATCATCTATAACAATACGAACATATAGCCCTTGGACTTGATTGCTTAACAAATATGAGCCCCTTATCTGACATATCCATCAAGAAGAATTTCATTCATGATAACTACTTAGCAATTACATGTATTGTTTTTACCAATTAATATGGTATCCAAAGTAGCAGGAGAGAATAGAACCCAACCATCTCAACAAACAAAAACTTATAACAAATTAATTAATTTCTAATTTTACAGAAATGGAAAAGGCAAGCGAGACATTGCACATAATTTTACACAGTTTTTCCGTTTCCTTTTCCAACAGATGAAACCAATAGATGAAACCAGTAAATACAGAACCTTTCAAGGCAATCTATTAGTTGTTCGAAATAAAATCTGTCGTTGAAGATCTTCGTAGTACACCCTTTGCATGGGATTTAAAATTGTCATATCCATTGACATTATTTTATGATCTTCATTTCGTTGTTCTCTTTCATTCATCACAGATAGGAGTTTTAGTTGTTCCTCCCTATCTTCGGCCCTTCTTCGACGGTTTGCAGCTTTCTGCTCAAGGTCGATCGCCTTTTGTTCATCTCGCTCAATAGTTCTAGCGGAGATAGTTGATAACACTTCAACAATTTTGGATTGGTTGGCAGCCATTTCATCAAATCTACTATCGTGGGTTGTTTGATTCTTCAACTTCTCTTTCACTGCTTTAGTACCAATTGGTCGTGTTGATGTATTAGATGGTTGTTCGTGCACCATATTATTCTGGTTGGATTGAAATGCATCAGATTCTCTAGTTGGTGGATTCGAACATGGATAAGCATGTTGCGTGCTCTTTTTGGATTGTGTTCGAAATTCATCCCACTTACAACTTCGGCGCAAAATATCCCAACATGTATCAAATGTGAAGTGTTTTTTCTGTATTGCATGATACATCCGCTTTGCTTCAGCGACCTACAAAAAAAAATTACAACAATTTTAATAACAAATATACATTTACAGAAGAAATTTGATATTTAATAACACAAATAAATGTTACCATGTCTGCCTCAGTTGTTCCACTTTGTTGCCTCAGTTGAATTTGTTCAAGAAAACCACAGAATTTATTAATTGCCTTTTGCATGGCAGACCAACGATGAGACAAAGAAATTTGATTTCGATTTGATTCACCACTCAATTGTGAATTAAAATTAACAAGTACTCGTTTCCAAAATATAGCCATAGTCTGACTATTACCAGTAATGGGATCTTGAGAGACTACTAACCAAGATCTACATAAAGTTTCATCTTCTATAATTGTAAATGCTTTACAACGAGAAACACGAGAAGTTTCTGAAATAAAATGATTATCACTGCTCTGCGTGTTCTGTTCCCGCGAAGTTTCCGACGTAAAATTAATATCAGTGTTGTGGTGAAACATTTGTGATTCCTCAAACATGTCAAAATCTTCCATAGTTTGAAAAAAATACAGTACATACAATATCTAAATTACTGAAAAATATTAGAATGATATACACTCAACCTCAGAATCAGATAATATAAATTAAAGTTTCAAAGGAAAAAAATCAGAGAAGAAACAAAATTCACAACATACAATGCTATTCTCAAAATAAAATACTCTATCTGATATATTTTATAGAGCACATTACAACGGTAAATTTTCAAAATATTCTGACAGAGCAACGGTAAATTTATTAAAACGGCTACTTTTAAAATATGTATATGAATTATATCATCAACGGCAAATTTTCAAAATATTCTTTCCATCCAACGGTAAATAAAAGATAACAATTTAAATTATATTTTCAATGAAATTGAAATTTATATCACCCTTCAAATCAAATTATTCCAAGTCCAATCTGAAAATAAACATATCTGAAAATAAACCTGTTCAAACCAAACAAAACCAGTTCAAACCTTCCATTCCCATGCTCAAACCGGGCGACCGGATGGTCAACCAGCCGGTCAACCGGCTAGTTGACCGGTTCACCTTCATATCATCAGGCCACGGACCAGTTGAAACAAATCAGTTCAAACAATTCAAGCCCGTCGCAGTTCAAACCCGTTGCATAATATGATGAACCGGTTGACCTGTTGGTCAACCGGCCGGGCAACCGGCTGGTTGACCGGTGTACCTCTTTCAACGGTTAGTAACAGTGATTTGGTAAAATCTGTGTCTTGTTCTCAGTTTGATGCTTTTTTTGTTGAATTCTCATTTTGATATCACTTTGATGCAACGGTTGGAGCATAAAAAAGTGCCTTTTTCATCAAAATTTGAATCTGATGCTAACTTTGGTTCACCGTTGGAGATGGTCTTAACCTCATTCCAGCTTAAATACCCATAATTCACAATACAATCACTATGTATTCTGACATCTCCAACTCCAGCATCAACCTCTACTGTCGTGCTGAACTTGGCTGTGCTGTATTTTCCATCAAAGGCTATCGTCGGCGGCTTCACAACCACTTTCATGCCCGATGGAGCATTCCCCACAGCGCGGTAGACCGAGGAACTATTCACTACACTTGTCAACACCCTTTTAAAGGTGCAAGTTGTGAGAACCCGAATATAAAAATAAAGTAAACAATTAAGGAATTGTTTGGAATATTCTAAATAACTGTATTTTTTGACTTTTTTATGAAATATGGGTTGAGTTTAAAATGATGTGGTAGAAAGGTGGTGTGACTTAAATAAAATGATGTAGCTTAAATAGGATAGTGACTTTTTGACTTTTTTAGTATATGCCAAACAAGGCCTAAATAATAATAATTTTACAATCTCAAATATCTTGATGGTGAATCCTAAGGTGCAAATTAAATTTTATTGGAGGATTTTTTTAATTAATTTTAAAACCTACAATAAATTTATGGTGAAAGTCTTTAATTTAGAGACAAGATTTATTATTTAAAAAAATTAAAATAAATAGAGAAGGGGGTGTGTTAGTTTACCGATTATATATATAAAGGATAATAAAATCCTAATTCGTATGATATTATTTCCCACAACTTTCCGAGCAACAGTGAGAGGTAAAGAGAGGGAGAGAGACGTCTAGGCTATTGGGTGAAAAGTGCTGAAAATTGTTGAGTTTTGTGGTGGTTATTGGCAAGGTAAATCCCTTATTTTTTTATTCCCTCACTATCTTTTTCTTCTTCTTGTGAGTTGCTCCGTAGTTGATGGGTCAAATCGGTGAAGTGGGTACATGGGTTGGGCATGGCTATGAAATATTTGGCTGATTGGGATAGTATTCTGTGTATATTATTATCATGCAAAATTTTAAAACGAATTAAGGAGATAAAGTCGTTAGATAAGAATTTTGCACAGAATCACAAACTTTAAAAATTGAGGAATCATATCAAATGGATGAATTTTGAACTGAAAGTTTTACAGTAGATTAATTACATATTGAATTGCATATCAGAATTTTCTCATAATTTTTGGGAGTCAAAATCTATATTAACTGGTGCGTTCAAATCTGTCCAGAAAACTGGCGTAAAACAGTAATTTCAGAAGTGTTGTTCTCTTTGGGTATAAATCCAAAAATTATCAAATCAGCGTCATTAGAACTGGTTATGAGTCTAGTTTCTTACATTTTTGGCCTTGCGTTGATTGCTCGTGTATACTAAGAGAACCGTCAATTTCTTTAAAGTGCTGCAGAAAACAACCTGTTTGGATATAATTAATTGTAAATAATTATTTTGATAAGCAAATCAAGTAAAACCAATTGGGTTTGAAACTTAGGATATATTAGTTGATATCTGGAGGGTTTTGGAATTTTTCGAATAGCATGGAGTGGGTTTTTAATTTTCAAAGTTAGCGAATAGATTGGGAAAACTTATTTAAAATTCTGTTTTATCTTAAAGTTACTTTTAGTTAAGTTTCGATCGGAACCCATGTCTTGGGTAAATTTAGACCTTGAAGAACATGAATTTAGGTATTATTTAAGAATAACGGTGAGTGGGGTTGAGCTGTGTTAGTGCACTTTAGTGTGGGGTACTTAGTTTATTATTCTCTTTAGTATTTTTAAATTAGTAGTGACGCGTTTCATACTTGGTTCAGGGCACTAGTTGGACTTTCATACTCTATTTGAGGATTATATTATTTCGTTTTCAAGTGAGTAGTTTCATGCTACATATTCTTATAAATTATTATATTATCAATGGAATCAAATTATTTCTGAAACATGTGTGAACTTGGCATACTGTAAACTATTTGTTTTGGTCTCATGTTTATAATGGTGAACTACTATGTTTTGTAAAACTGATGTGTATTGATTATTGGGACCATCTATATATTTTAGTCCAGGGAAATTATTCCACTGTGTGTGGTGACTTTGGCCACTAGGGAACAGATACGAGTTGGGCCGTGATGACTCTAGTGCTCAACGATTGTAAGGAAAAGACCTAGGTTAGGCTAGGTGACCTTTAATTGGATCGTCTTAGAGAAAAGGCCTAGGTTGGCACCTCGAGGATGACTTTTGGTTTGATATTGGATCCAACGAACTTATTGCCTTGAGAACTGTGTGGCATGTTACTTGTTATTTCTTGGTACCCAAAAAATTATTGGTGTTCACGTTGTAATATGTTTTAAGTGGAAAATGTCATTTATCATGTTCTTGGGAGACATGAGTATTTTAACTGTTAAACTATGAAACCTTCTTTTTGAAATAGATTCACTTTACCAAACTGTATGCCAATCTAGTTTCTGTGATATATATCTTATTTTGGAATTGAGTCCTGTTTTCAAAACTGTATTTACTATCCATGTTACTACTCACTGAGCTATCAACTGACTTAGTTGTTTATCATTTCCAGGTGTTAGAAGGACTTAGAGTGAACTTATGGCGTAGCGGGGACTCAATTGCATGGACCTCTAGGACATTCATTCATATTGTTTTAGATCATTATGTCAAGTTTGTGCATATTTATTTTTATTTTTATTGAGGTTCATTCAGGATTATTTTGATATGTGAGCTGTTTATATCCCATAAGTTTGGATGGTATTGATTAGGGTTGGTTTGCTGTTTATACTTATGGCTTGTCATTGGATTGAGCTTGGTTATTTATTACTAGACTTTTGTATAGTTGTTCAATGTGATTATGGATTCGTGTTTTGGCTTACGTGTGCCTTGGGCTAAGGCCCTGTGGGCCATGACTGGTCATACCTGGGTTTGGGGTGTGACAATTGTGGTATCAGAGCATTAGGTTTATCGAGCTACATGTCTTGCATTTCATCATTTAGGTGAGGTCCGAGTCCCTATAGTCCTTAGTAGGGTATGGTTAAGTTAGTTTTGTTTAAGCTTGTGTTGAGATTTTCTTGATTTCATTTTGAAGGTTAAGAGATGGCACCTAGATATTTACATTGTTTGACTATTTCTTGTGCGCCTTTTAATGCATGTATTACCTTGTCTATTCCATTAGGAGAAACAATGTATTAGGAGTTGTTTGTAGTTCTTGTGAGGTAGACTTGGATGGTAGGATTTTTCAAGTGGATTTGATTTCCTTAGAGATGAAGGATTTTGATGTGATTTTGGGGATGGTTTGGTTGATGAAGCATCATGCCTCTATTGATTGTTTTGGAAAGGGGGTAGTTTTTGCTATGCCGGGACAACTTGAGTTTTTCTTTTAGGGAGACAGAAAAAGGGTCTTTTATCTGTTTTATTTCTTTCTTTCAGGCTAACTGAATGTTGAGAAAAGGGTGTCATGGTTATATCGCTTGTATGGTGAGTATAGAACTGCCAGAATAGAAGTTGGAGGAGTTTCCTGTAGTGAGTGATTGTGCTTATGTTTTTTCAAAGGATCTACTTGGACTTCCTCTAGATCGTAAGGTAGAATTTTTCATTAACTTGGTCCTTGACACAACACTTATTTCTAAAGCGTCCTATAGAATGGCACCGTTGGAATTGAGAGAGTTACAAACTCAGTTACAGGAGTCATTAGACAAAGGTTTTATTAGGCCTAGTGTCTCACCTTGGGGAGCATCTGTGTTGTTTGTGAAGAAGAATGATGGGTCTATGAGATTGTGTATTGATTATATAGAACTGAACAAAGTTACAGTGAAGAATAGGTATCCTTTGCCACGCATTGATGATCTATTTGACCAGTTGCAGGGAGCTCAAGGATTCTCTAAAATTGACTTGAGGTTAGGCTATCACCAGTTGAAGGTAAGGGATGAGGATGTTCCTAAGACCGTTTTTAGAACCCGTTATGGGCATTATGAGTTCTTGGTGATGCCTTTTGGTCTCACAAATGCACCAGCCGCATTCATGGATTTGATGAACAGAGTATTCATACCCCAACTAGATAAATTTGTGGTATTGTTTATTGATGACATCCTAATTTATTCGAGGAGTAAGGAGGAGCATGAGCAGCATTTGAGGGTAGTACTGCAAATCCTTAGGGAGAATAGACTATATGCAAAATTTAAGAAGTGCGAATTCTAGTTGAACAGTGTATCCTTTTTGGGTCATGTGGTGAGTAAATATGGGGTATCTGTAGATAGCACGAAGGTGGCAGCAATTGTTGATTGGCCACGACCTACTTCTGTGACAGAGGTACATAGCTTTCTAGGGCTTACTGGTTATTACAGACGGTTTGTAGAAGGATTTTGCTGTATTGCTTTGCCACTTACCAATCTCACCAAGAAAGGGGTAAAGTTTGAGTGGAATGATGATTGTGAGCGTAGCTTCCAAGAGTTTAAACAGAGGCTGACATTAGCTCCAATCCTTGCCTTACCTACAGATGGTGGTGGTTTTGTGATTTATAGTGATGCTTCACGACAGGGTTTAGGATGTGTGCTTATACAACATGGGAAGGTGATTGCTTATGCATCATGACAGTTAAAAGTACATAAGAGAAATTATCCTATGCACGACTTGGAGTTAGCAACAGTGATTTTCGCTCTTAAGATCTGGCTACATTATTTGTATGGAGAGTCATGTGAGATTTACACTGATCATAAGAGTTTGAAGTATATTTTCACATAGAATGAACTAAATTTGTGGCAAAGAAAATGGCTTGAGTTGCTAAAGGATTATGATGTGAATATTTTGTATTATCCTAGGAAGGAAAATATGGTGGCAAATGCCTTGAGTAGGAAGGTCATAATTGGAGATGTAGCTGCTTTGTCTATTGAGAGTTGTTTAGTGGAAGACATGAGACGTTTGAGGCTTGAGGTTGTTACACCTGGTGATATGGCTTATTGTAGTCAATTGATAGTTCAGCCGACCTTGAGAGAACGGATTCGTTTAGCTCAGGAGATTGACCCCTAGTGTGAGCGTATTAAAGGAGAGATGGTAGAGGGTAAACATGTAGACTTTGTGGTTAGTGATGATGGGTTGCTTAGATTCCGTAGCCGAATTTGTGTTCTTGCTGGTGGTGATTTGAAGAAGGATATTATGACGGAGGCACATAGTTCTAGTTACAACATTCATCCTAGAAGCACTAAGATGTATCGGGATCTTCATGAATATTTTTGGTGGAATGGTATGAAGGGAGATATTGCAGAATTTGTGGCTCAATGTTTGGTGTGTCAACAGGTTAAAGTAGAACATCAGAAACCCGCGGGGAAACTACAACCCTTACCTGTACTAGAGTGGAAATAGGATCATGTTACCATGGACTTCGTGTGTAGATTACGTCGTACTAGTAGTAATCACGATGCAATCTGGGTAATTGTGGATAGATTAACCAAGTCAACATATTTTATTGCAATTCGGATGAACTATTCTCTAGCTCGATTTGCACAGTTGTATGTGAAGGAGATTGTTAGATTACATAGTGCACCTGTGTCAATAGTGTCAGATCGGGACCCTCGTTTTGTGTCTAAGTTTTGGGGTGCATTACAGTCGGCTATGGGTACTCGGTTAAATTTTAGTTCAGCTTATCACCTTTAGACAGATGGGCAATCAGAGAGGACTATTCAAACCCTTAAGGATATGTTGAGGGCTTGTGCTTTGGAGTGGAGAGGTAATTGGGATGATTATTTGTTGCTCATGGAGTTTGCATATAATAATAGTTATCATTCTAGTTTGGGAGTAGCTCCTTATGAGGCTTTGTATGGGAGGAAGTGTATGTCTCATTTGTGTTGGTATGAGGTTGGTGAGAGGCAAATGTTGGGACCTGATTTGGTAGAGGATGCTACACAGAAAATTATCACCATTAGAGAGAGATTATTGACTGCTCAGAGTAGACAAAAAAGTTATGCTGATCATCGTAGGAGAGATTTAGAGTTTCATGTGGGGGATATGGTATTCTTGAAAGTATCACCATGGAAAGGAGTCATTAGGTTTGGAAAGAAAGGAAAGTTGAGTCCTAGATACATTGGTCCATTTGAGGTATTGGAGAAGGTTGGTGAGGTTGCGTACCGTGTTGCTCTACTCCCTAGGTTGGTGCATAATGTGTTCCACATGTCTATGCTGAGGAAATATGTACACAGTCCGTTGCATGTGATAGATTACGAGCCGTTTCAGATTAGAGAGGATTTTTCGTATGAGGAGATGCCTATTCAGATTTTGGATTCGAAAGAGAAAATGTTGCGTACAAAGGCCATTAAATTAGTTAAGGTACTATGGCGTAATCATCTAGTTGAAAAGGCGACTTGGGAATGCAAGGATGAGATGCGCAAGAAGTACCCACATCTATTTTCATGATTTACTCAGATTAGTTTCGAGGACGAAGCTTTTCTTTTAAGGGGGGAGAATATGAGAACCCGAATATAAAAATACAGTAAATAATTAAATAATAATAATTTTACAATCTCAAAAATCTTGATAGTGAATCCTAAGGTGCAAATTAAATTTTATTGGAGGATCTTTTAATTAATTTTAAAACCTAAAATAAATTTATGGTGAAAGTCTTTAATTTAGAGGCAATATTTATTATTTTAAAAAAAATTAAAATAAACAGAGAATGGGGTGTGTCAGTTTACCGGTTATATATATAAAGGATAATAAAACCCTAATTCTTATGATATTGTTTCCCACTACTTTCCAAGTAGCAGTGAGAGGTAAAGAGAGGGAGAGAGACGTCTAGGTTATTGGGTGAAAAGTGCTGAAAATTGTTGAGTTTTGTGGCGGCCATTGGCAAGGTAAATCCCTTATTTTTTTATTCCCTCACTATCTTTTTCTTCTTCTTGTGAGTTGTTGCGCAGTTGATGGGTCAAATCGATGAAGTAGGTACATGTGTTGGGCATGGCTATGAAATATTTGGCTGATTGGGATAGTATTCTGTGTATATTATTATCATGCAAAATTTTAAAGCAAATTAAGGAGATAAAGTTGTTAGATAAGAATTTTGCACATAAACACAAACTTTAAAATCGAGGAATCATATCAAACGGATGAATTTTGAACTAAAATTTTTACAGTAGATTAATTACATATTGAATTGCATATCAGAATTTTCTCATAATTTTTGGGAGTCAAAATCTATATTAACTGGTGCGTTCAAATCTGTCCAGAAAACTGGCGTAAAATAGTAATTTCAAAAGTGTTGTTCTCTTTGGGTATAAATCCGAAAATTATCAAATCAGTGTCATTAGAACCGGTTACGAGTCTAGTTTCTTACATTTTTTGCTTTGCATTGATCTCTCGTATATATTAAGAGAACCGTCAATTTCTTTAAAGTGCTGTAGAAAACAACCTGTTTGGATATAATTAATTGTAAATAATTATTTTGATAAGCAAATCAAATAAAACCAGTTGGGTTTGAAACTTAGGATATATTAGTTGATATTTGGAGGGTTTTGGAATTTTTCGAACAGCATAGAGTAGGTTTTTAATTTTCAAAGTTAGCGAATAGATTGGGAAAACTTGTTTAAAATTCTGTTTTATCTTAAAGTTACTTTTAGTTAAGTTTCGATCGGAACCCATGTCTTGGGTAAATTTAGACCTTGAAGAACATGAATTTAGGTATTATTTAAGAGTAACGGTGAGTGGGGTTGAGCTGTGTTAGTGCACTTTAGTGTGGGATACTTAGTTTATTATTCTCTTTAGTATTTTTAAATTAGTAGTGACGCGTAGTCTTCATATTTGGTTCAAGGCGCTAGCTAGACTTTCATACTCTATTCGAGGATTATATTATTTCGTTTTCAGGTGAGTAGTTTCATGCTATATATTCTTATAAATGTTCCCCTACCTTGAACTGTAGGAAAATTTAATTGTTGTTTCAAACTAAACTGTTTTGATAAATTATTATTATTAATAGAATCAAATTATTTCTGAAATATGTGTGAACTTGACATACTGTAAACTATTTGTTTTAGTCTCATGTTTATAATGGTGAACTACCATGTTTTGCAAAACTGATGTGTATTGATTATTGGGACCATCTGTATATTTTAGTCTAGGGAAATTATTCCACTGTGTGTGATGGCTCTGGCCACTAGGGAACAGATCCGAGTTGGGCCGTGATGACTCTAGTGCTCAACGATTGTAAGGAAAAGACCTAGGTTAGGCTATGTGACCTTCAATTGGATTGTCTTAGAGAAAAGGCCCGGGTTGCCACCCCGAGGATGACTCTTGGTTCGATATTAGATCCAACGGGCTTATTGCCTTGAGAACTGTGTGGCATATTACTTGTTATTTCTTGGTACACAGAAAATTATTAGTGTTCACGTTGTAATATGTTTTAAGTGAAAAATGCCATTTATCATGTTCTTGGGAGACACAAGTATTGTAACTGTTGAACTGTGAAACCTTCTTTTTGAAACAGATTCTCTTTACCAAACTGTATGCCAATCTAGTTTTTGTGATATATATCTTATTTTGGAATTGAACCCTGTTTTCAAAACTGTATTTACTATCCATGTTGCTACTCACTGAGCTATCAGTTGACTTAGTTATTTATCACTTCTAGGTGTTAAAAAGACTTAGAGTGGACTCATGGCGTAGTGGGGACTCAATTGCATGGACTTTTAGGACATTCATTATTTTGTTTTAGCTTGTTATGTTCGTTTTGTGCATACATTGTGGTGGGATTTTATTTAGAATTATTTTATTTTATGAGCGATTTGTGTTCCACTTAGTATATATTTTTGGAAGTTGGTTATGGCTGGTTTTATCATTTATACTTATGACTTGTCACTGGTGGGTTTTGATTTATTTATTTCTGGGCTATCATCACATTTATTCTTTGTGATTTTGGGTTCATGTATAGGCTTACGTGTGCCTTGGGGTAAGTCTTGTGGGTTACGGCCGGTCATACCCAGGTTTCGGGTGTGACATAAGTAGTAGTGTTAGTGTTGTTGAGGAGTATCATAAAAGACGGGTAGTTAAGATCAAGACTAGCTTGATCACAACTGAAATTTGATCTCTTGGTGATGATCTTGATCTGTTGGTTTGTGTAGTTCATTCCACACAAGCAATTGATGTAGTCTTGAGCCTCCAAGTCATAAACAAGCCCTGGGTCCATGGCTCTTACAGGATCTATGTGCCTTGACCCATAATCAAGAGGAGTCCCAGCTACTCTGGTGGTCATATCGATGATCGTGCTGTTTGTGTTGTCGATCACGTAAGCCGTGGTCATCAATGCTGATCTGATGGCAGCCAGACTCCAATCCTTGTGGACCGCTTTTAGTAGTTTTGATATACCAGCTACATGGGGACATGCCATGGACGTGCCAGAGATAAGCCCATAGTCGCCAAGCAAATAGTTGTAGTCGTCTCCAATCAGCGCAATTTCTCTGTTTGGTGCATATGCTGCTAAAATATTAACTCCAGGAGCCAAGATATCAGGTTTCAGTATCCATGGCGATTTACGATCTGGTCCTCGCGAAGAAAAATCTGCCAATTGGGGCAGGTTTAGTACCAACTGTCAGTTGAAACTTAATACTCACAGTTGTATTCTTGGCTTTGATTAGGTAGTCTTTGATTAGGTAGTCTCTGTTTGGTGCATATGCTGCTAAAATATTAACTCCAGGAGCCAAGATATCAGGTTTCAGTATCCATGGTGATTTACGATCTGGTCCTCGCGAAGAAAAATCTGCCAATTGGGGCAGGTTTAGTACCAACTGTCAGTTGAAACTTAATACTCACAGTTGTATTCTTGGCTTTGATTAGGTAGTCTTTGATTGAATTTCCGACTTCTGGGATCACTGCCACGTATGGATTGTTGAAATCACTTGGGCGGAGAAAAATGGCGGAGTCGGTACTGAAGATAGCTCCTGCAGCTCCAGCTCTGTCTGTTTCAAACGTGTTAAATCCGAATGATTTGCTGAAGTCGCAAAACACATACTTCCCGGCAACATCTTTAGGGTCGAGAGAATAGTTGTCACAGATTTCTTTGCTCCTGTTTCCATGGCCAAAGTATATAGGGACTCTGGAGACTAACAAGTCTAACGGGTAGATAGATTTTCCGCTGACGGTGAGGTCCCCGTAGTCACCAAGTGTCAGTTCTGCGGCATAATCTCGATCAATGGTCCCCGCTCCAACGGTAGTGATCCATGGAGCTCCATTGAGAATGGTAAAACCACGAGGACCACCATTTCCAGCTGCACATACCACAATCCCCTTTTCCATGGCTGTAAAAGCTGCCACTGCAATTGGGTTTTGTTCGAAAGGAGTCTCAAAGAAACCCAACGACAATGACATTATATCAACACCATCAGCTATGGCTTGGTCCATGGCAGATATAGTGTCCGTTGCAGCCATTTCATATGTGTAGTTGAAGAAAAGCACTTTATACCTGGCAAGCCGGGCCTTCGGTGCCATTCCAATGGCTGTTCCCTTTGCATAATTGAAGTAACTCGCATCCTGCATGGGGCTTCCAGCTGCTGTCGACGATGTATGTGTCCCATGTCCATTGTTATCCCTCTGAGAATCCTAGTCGTCTGTTTTGGAGATGTTCAAGCCAGCTTCTTTCATCGCTTTACTGAAGGAGCGTGTTCCAATGAGTTTCCGGTTACAGTTAGAAGAGTTGAACTCCACACCAGACTTGCAAATTCTTATAATCCTAGTCGTCTGTTTTGGAGATGATCAACTACACCGACGATCATATCATCCCCAAAATTGGCTTCGGGCCACAACCCAACATTTGGTTCCAGGCTAAGAAACTTCAGGATATGTGACGTAGGACAAGATTATAAGAATTTTTATATTTTTAGTTTTAATATTTTTGAAATATTATTTTATTAGAATTCTTGTACTTTAGTATAAATATTGTAAAATTATTACGTTTTTTAATTTTATTATTTTGGAATTAGACTTTGACTAGGATTTTAAATAGTTTAGAATTTTAATTTCCTATTCTTTTAGGTTTCTTAATTTGTGTTGATTTAAGTTTTCTAGTTTGTTTTAAAATTACTTTTCCTACAAGTATTAGGTTTAATTTAATATAAATAGCTATGTAAGCCTCATGGCAAAGATAACTTTTATTCAATTTTTATTCATTCAATCAATAATATTAAGATATTTTCTCTTCCTTGTGGATTCAAAGTTCTATTTTTCTCGTGGATTCTAGAGCCCCTTTCGTCTACTAGAATGATATTTAGTCTCCGTGTATTCTGCTGCGTCAGTATGTGTAGTCTGAAGCTTTCCAAAGGTTTCTGGGTACGTGGCAACTGTTGTAAATTGGCAAGGATTGTGCGTGCAGCACTAGGCAACTCCACCAAGGATTGTGAGTGCAGCACCAACCATGAGTGCAGCACTATCCTTCCACTACCCAAATGGAAGCTCCATTTCACCCACCCCATTAGAGACTAGAGAGTGGAATGGAGTAGGTGATGGCCAATCACCTCCTCCCTCTGATGTGTATATATAGAGAGGTTGAGGCAGAGGGAAAAACACAGCAGAAGTGAGGCTTAGAGTGATAGAGAGAGAGAGAACATTCTGAGAGCTTGTAATTGTTCCATTTCTATCAATATAGTGAATCCGCTGCCCGTGGACGTAGGCGACTTGCCGAACCACGTTAAATCTTGTGTGTTATTGCTTGTTTGTGTTCCCTGGTGTGCCCCCGATCCGCAACAATTGGTATCAGAGCTCGGGTTGTGAAAAATCGAATTTTTTCCGAAAGTGCCCAGATTTCGAAGTGCTCGAAATCAACTTGTGAGCATACCAGGAGGTAGAGCTCCCTGAGAGGAGTCCAGATAAGCAAAGACAGGCCCAAGAAGACACCGCACGCGCTCCCACGCTCTCTCTGAAGGAAGAGAGTGAATCACACTCTAGGCACGCGCTTCCACGCGCCGGTTGCCGGTCGGAGCGTCATCCCACGCGCTAACACGCGCCCACACGCGCTCTTAGGAAGAAGACGAGCCACGTCGTCTCCACGTCATCTCCACGTCACGCCACGTCAGCCCACGTGTACGACACGTGTCACCGCCACGTCAGCAGAGTCGTTGACCGAGCCGAGCAGCCGTTGACTGCGCCGCCGTTGACCGCGTCGAGCCTCCGTTGACCGCGCCGCCGATCCTCCGTTGACCGCGCCGCCTGCGCCGTTGACCGAGCCGTTGACCAGCCGTTGACTGGAGGAATTATCTGGTGCATCTCAGCGCACCAGATTCTGCAGATCTGAACCGTCCAAACTGTGTTTGCCAGATCAGAGCCATTCGGAGTCCGTTTTCGACGATCCAATAGTGTTTTCCAACTATTTGGGATATTCCGGACACATCCGTACGGTTAGTTTTTGAATCAGAGGTGTTCAAAATATTTTGGCTTGATCTGAGGCATTCGGAATCCGTTTTTTACGATCCAATAGTGCTTCCCAACTATTTGGAGTATTCCGGACACATCTGTACGGTCAGTTTTTTGAATTGAAGTTTCTAAAAACAAAATGGCAGAATCTAGATCAACCGAGTCCGTAAGTAATCCAGCGAGTACAAGCACTTCTAGGCATTGGACCCCGGTGTCCCATGCCAAGTTCGAGGTAGAGAAGTTCGATGGAAGCAGCAACTTCGGCATGTGGAGATGCGAAGTTAAGGATATGCTTGTCCAGATGAACCTGCACTTCACTCTGGGAGACAAACCAGATGACCTGGACGAGATAGAATGGGAGAGGGTGAATCTCCTGGCCTGCAGTTCCATCCGACTTTGCCTAGCGAAAGAGGAGAAGTACGCCTTCACCGAATATGATATTGCGAAGAAGCTTTGGAAGGCGCTGGAAGATAAGTTCATGACAAGAGCATTGAGAACCGGCTCTACTTGAGGAAGAGGTTGTTTCGTTTCGACTACATTAAAGGTATTTCGATGAACGAACACCTAAATAACTTCAACAAAATTATTACGGACTTGAAAAATTTGGATGATCACGTTGGTGACTGAAGACAAAGCACTGTTATTGTTAAATTCCTTGCCTGACTCGTATGATCATCTCACTACTACTTTACTGTACGGTAAAGAGAAGATCAAGTATGTTGATGTTGCAAACGCCTTGGTGAACAATGAGTTCAGAAGGAAAGACAAGTCTGCAAACAGGGACTCAACATCCGAGGCTTTGACAGTCAGAGGCAGAACAATAACAGAAGAAATGCAGGGCGAGGAAAGTCTCGCTCAAAATCCAGGGGGAAAGCTTCAGACAAAAGACGTCTTGCAAAAGACGAGTGTGCTGCTTGTCGCCAGAAAGGGCATTGGGCAAAAGATTGTCCAAATAAAGACAAGACAGAAGAGAAGGTGAATATTGCACGAGATGGAGATAATGATGAAGGAGGTGCCTTCACAGTTTCATCATACGGCCAGTCTGATGAATGGATTATCGATTCCGGGTGTTCATTCCATATGTGTCCGAACAAGCAGTGGTTCTCGAGCTTACGAGAGTTCGATGGAGGAGTTGTGCTGATGGGCAACGACCAAGCTTGCCAGACAAAGGGGATTGGAACAATCAAACTGAAGATCCATGATGGAACAATCAGAATTCTTGAAGATGTACGGTATGTACCAGATCTAACCAAGAATCTCATCTCAGTGGGAGTTTTAGACTCCAAAGGTTACAGAGTAACCATGGAAGGTGGAGTCCTCAAAGTTGTTCGAGGAGCATTGGTTGCAATGAAGGGTACTCGACAGGGAAATTTATATTTCCTAGACGGCTCTACAGTCACAGGGAAAGTGGCTGTCTCCACCAGTTCCAGCTCAGAAGATGATGCATCAGACACTTCCAAACTTTGGCACATGCGCCTAGGGCATGTCGGTGAGAAGGCTTTACAAGGGTTGGTAAAGCAAGGCCTGTTGAAAGGCGCCAAGACAGGGAAGCTTGAGTTCTGCGAGCATTGTGTATTGGGCAAGCAAACAAGAATCAAGTTTGGTACTGCAATTCACCGTACCAAAGGGATTCTAGACTACGTCCACACCGACGTATGGGGTCCTTCCAAGAATGCTTCGTTGGGAGGTAAACACTACTTTGTGTCGTTCATTGATGATTTCTCCAGAAGAGTTTGGATTTATACAATGAAGCACAAAGATGAAGTCTTAGACATCTTTCTTACGTGGAAGAAGATGATTGAGACCCAGACAGGCAGACGGATCAAGAAGCTCAGATCTGACAATGGTGGAGAATACACATCAGATCCCTTCTTTGAGGTTTGCCAGAATGCAGGGATAGTGAGACATTTCACAGTTCCTGGAACACCGCAGCAAAATGGAGTTGCAGAACGCATGAACCGCACTTTGGTGGAGAAAGTCCGGTGTATGCTGTCACAGTCTGGAATGAGCAAGGCATTTTGGGGCGAGGCATTGAACTATGCTCGTCATCTTGTCAACAGACTACCTACTGCAGCACTAAATGGGAAGACTCCCATGGAGGTATGGTCAGGAGTCCCAGTTACTGATTATGATCAGTTACGTATCTTTGGATGTCCAGCATATTTTCATGTTACAGAATCTAAGTTGGATCCAAGAGCCAAGAAAGCCATCTTCTTGGGCTTCGGTGACGGTGTTAAGGGATACAGACTGTGGTGCCCTGAATCAAAGAAAGTTCTCATCAGAAGAGATGTTACCTTTGATGAGTCTGCAATATTGAAGCAACCAGATCCTCAACCAAATGTTGAAGCATTGAAGAAGTCAGTGCAGGTGGAGTTTGAGACTCCATCAAAGACTAGTCAGCCAATCAACCATCCTGAAGAAGTCTCAGAAGATAGCTCTGAAGAGAGTTCAGATGAAGATCCAGAGGCTCCGCAACAATCAGAACCCATTGCAATCAGGAAAGGTAAAAGGGTTACTAAGCAACCCAGTTGGATGACCGATATGGTAGCCTATGCACTTCCAATCATTGAAGACAATGTTCCGTGCACTTTCAAAGAAGCCGTGCAGCATCCAGAAAGTGTCAAATGGAAGGAGGCTATGGATGAAGAGATCGGTTCACTTCACAAGAACCAGACTTGGGAGTTGGTGCAACTTCCAAAAGGCAAGAAAGCAATTGGGTGTAAGTGGGTTTACACCAAGAAAGAAGGCATTCCAGGCAACAACATCAGATTCAAAGCTAGATTGGTAGCTAAAGGCTATGCTCAGAAGGAAGGAATAGACTACAATGAGGTATTCTCACCTGTTGTGAAGCACACGTCTATTCGCATCCTGTTAGCTTTGGTTGCACAGTTTGATCTCGAGCTCGCCCAACTCGACGTCAAAACTGCTTTCTTACATGGAGATCTTGAAGAGGAGATATACATGTCCCAGCCAGATGGCTTCAAAATTGCTGGAAAAGAGAATTGGGCCTGTAAGCTGAACAAATCGTTGTACGGGTTGAAGCAATCCCCGAGACAGTGGTACAAGCGATTTGATCGGTTCATGATAGAGAAAGAATACACAAGAAGTCAATTTGATCATTGTGTATATTTCCGTAAGCTTCCCGATGGTTCCTTCATCTACTTGCTCTTATATGTAGATGATATGCTAATTGCATCTAAGAGCAAGGTGGAGATTGACAAACTCAAGGCACAGTTAGCAAGGGAGTTTGAAATGAAGGATTTGGGAGAAGCAAAGAAAATTCTTGGCATGGAGATCAAGAGAGACAGGAAGAAGGGCACGGTTTGTCTGACACAAACCCAGTATCTGAAAAAGGTGTTAGACAGATTTGGCATAAATGGGAAAACCAAAACTGTAAGTACACCATTGGCCCCTCATTTCAAGCTTAGTGCTTCGATGTCTCCACGCACAGAAGAAGAACGGAAGCATATGGCACAGGTTCCATATGCAAATGCAGTTGGTGCATTAATGTATGCTATGGTTTGTACAAGGCCTGACATCTCACATGCTGTGAGTATGGTAAGCAGGTATATGCATGATCCAGGAAAAGATCACTGGCAGGCAGTGAAGTGGATCCTAAGGTACATACATGGCACAGTCAATCTGGGATTGAAGTTCGAGAGAGATAACCGACTCGGGCAGAATTTGAAAGGTTATGTGGACTCAGATTATGCTGGTGACTTAGACAAACGCCGGTCAACAACAGGGTATTTATTTACGCTTGCTAAAGGGCCGGTAAGTTGGAGGTCAACGCTTCAGTCAACGGTGGCTTTGTCTACTACAGAGGCAGAGTACATGGCAGTGACAGAAGCCTTTAAAGAAGCTATTTGGCTACACGGGTTGATTGAAGACTTGGGACTTGTTCAGAAGCACGTTGAGGTGTATTGTGACAGTCAGAGTGCCATTTGTTTGGCAAAGAACCAGGTTCATCATTCCCGCACCAAGCACATTGACGTCCGTTTCCATTTCATCCGAGAAATTGTGAATGAAGGGGATATTCTGCTTCAAAAGATTGGTACTGCAGATAATCCGGCCGATATGCTCACAAAGGTAGTTTCTGGGATCAAGTTCCAACATTGTTTGGACTTGGTCAACATCTCTCGGAACTGAGCACCTTCGGGTGCAAGGCAGTGTTGATCGATCACTATGTTGGATTAGAGAATCCTCGCCAAGGTGGAGATTTGTTGTAAATTGGCAAGGATTGTGCGTGCAGCACTAGGCAACTCCACCAAGGATTGTGAGTGCAGCACCAACCATGAGTGCAGCACTATCCTTCCACTACCCAAATGGAAGCTCCATTTCACCCACCCCATTATAGACTAGAGAGTGGAATGGAGTAGGTGATGGCCAATCACCTCCTCCCTCTGATGTGTATATATAGAGAGGTTGAGGCAGAGGGAAAAACACAGCAGAAGTGAGGCTTAGAGTGATAGAGAGAGAGAGAACATTCTGAGAGCTTGTAATTGTTCCATTTCTATCAATATAGTGAATCCGCTGCCCGTGGACGTAGGCGACTTGCCGAACCACGTTAAATCTTGTGTGTTATTGCTTGTTTGTGTTCCCTGGTGTGCCCCCGATCCGCAACAGCAACGTGACCAGACATTTTCTCCAGCTGATCAAGTTGGGACTGAGACAGCACTGCACTAAAGCCATCCAAGACATGGTTGTAGGAATAGAGATGGGTTGGAAGAACACCATTCGGCGAAGACAGGGACGAGAGAGTTGACATATACCAACTATGATGATCTGGGAAAGGAGAAGGCATAGCTGATTTGTCCTCGTGGATGATGTACGTCCTATGATCATTCGCAACAAGAGCTGCTGACATGCCAACTGAAAGTACGAAGAAACAGAGGAGCTTGAAAAAGAAAGAGCAATCCATTTTTAGGGAACACTGAAAACAGACCACTGAAGTAGTTAATCAGTACAATGACAATACGTTATATATACTGCTCAAGCAACTCAAGTCCAAGCGATTAAACCAACAAAAAAATCATTAAAAAAGCACTACTGATTGGAGTTTCCATAGTTGTCTGAATAAACAGCCGGCTCTGGATGCCTTTTCAGATATCGCATCACAAACCATATTGAACTACTGCTTGATGGTACGAATATTCTTCTACTATGCTGACTCAATATATCCAAGGTTTTGATAAGGGACAAGAGAAACAAATATATTAATACGGACAAGATAAGGAAAGAAAAGACTTTCATCAGATTTCAATAAACAGATTCCTTTTACAATAATGCAACACAACTAGAAAACAAGCAGATAAAAGAAGACACTTCTCATTTGAAGGGTACTGACAGAATTCCTTGCCCCTTTCCCTCTTCTTGGAACTAACGTTCCTTTTGTTTCAACAGAAACACTTTCTAGGAAAAAATATTTTTGTCGTACACATTTTGATTCTGAGTCTTTGTTATCAACTACATCAAACTGCACAGGTTTCTGTAATACTGATATGCCTAGATAACAAAATATAAATTAACAATCAAAGACAACCATGCCTGTAAGCAACTGCACAGATTTCTGTAGTACTGATAACCCTAGATAACAAAATATAAACTACCAGTCAAAGACAACAATCTGAGTAAGCAATAGCAGTTCAATCATTACAACTGTTAAATATGGACCAACCCCATGCAACATGCCTTCAGATGCAAAATCTGGAGCAAAAGTGTTCAAAACCAATTCGCATAAACAAGTTTAGAATCTTGGTTTATGTAATAAGAACACAAAAATTTAAAGGCATGTTAGTTTGTGTGCATATATGCTTTGGTAGTTGATCTGTTACAGAGTCCGACAGATTAACTTTCAAAACTGTCAGATGCACAACAAACATACATGCTCCTAGCTTTTCCTATCAACGTTTATTAAACTTTGTGGTGAAATATATATATATACACAGTTTTCTGTAGTACTGATATCCCCAGATAACAAAATATAAATTAACAATCAAAGATGACAATCTTAGTAAGCAAGAGCAGTTCAATCATTACAACTGTTAAATATGGACCAACCCCAAGCAACAATGCCTCCAAATGCAGAATCTGGAGCAAAGGTGTTTAAAACCAGTTCACGTAAACAAGTTCAGAATCTCAGTTTATGTAATGGGAACACAAAATGTTAAAAGGCATGTTAGTTTGCATACAGATATGCTTTGGCAGTAGATCTGTTACAAAGTCTTACATGGATAAACCTTCAAAACTATCAGATACACAACATACATGCTCCTAGTTTTTCCTATCATCTTTTGTGAAACATTGGGGTGAAATATATATATATATATATATAGACAGAGAGGAACAGGGTAGCAACAAGCATACCTCAGCTACAAAGACCCCTAATTAAGTTAAAGACATAAAAAATTTAAAAAATAACAGTTGCCCTATTCATCTAGCCACCAACAGCAACCAGAAACTTCCTGTTGCTTCCTGGTTCCACATGCAAAACCACAACATCTCCCACCTTGTCCAATAACTCCTCCAGATCATTCACACCAAATCTCTGGTAATTCACTGATCTCTTGTACCGTTGCTGATATATAGCCTCAAAAGAACCCATGAAAATTCGACAAGAATAACTCACAAAAATCTCTTGTAGCTCATACTTAAACTGTTCAATACCTGGGTCATCATTTTCACATCTAGATGACATACCCAGATTAGTCTTCTCTACACCTGCCCATTCATCATGTTCTTCAACTACTACCCTTTCTTCATCTGAGAACTCATTTGAAGATCCACCACCTGTGATAATATCAACGATCTCTTCCTGAGACTCCTTCCCTTTATTATCCTTCTTTGCCAGAGGTAGTGGAGGCGCACTTGGGCCAGGTCTCAAGTTTCGAAGGTAGGCAAACTTCTTATGACCTTTTTCTTCTATTGCTATCATGTCGCCCATCTTCTTGAGAAGATTCACAAGCTTGCATGCCCCATATTCTGCTACGTAAAGAGGCCTTCCAAAAAATTTTTGGTACTCGGGAGGAACACGGGTAAGAGGCACACACCCTCCAAACAATTCAAGCAGCTTCACCAGCTGTGCCTTCAAACCATTTAGATCTCCAGGCTGTACCCACATCAAATCATTCTGGTCACAACGAGGAGCAGATGCCGCTAATACTTCATTTGAACCAGATGGAAGACTTTGTGATCTTAAAGTTGAAGGAAAGCAAGGCATGGTCATTGAAGTACTATTGTACTCAGATAAAGACTCTGATATCATTGAGAAATCCCTTGAGTTGTAAACATGTTGTGAGATCCCTCTATATAAAATTGCTTCCTCATTCCGAACATTTGGGTTATCATTGATTTGGCACCCTATCAGATTCCCAGCAATCTCAGCCGGACCTCCATGAGGGGGAATTAAAGCCCTGGAGGGAGGCACAAAGCCTTCCCCACGAGCCACACTAGGCCAATCCCATACAAACCTACCCGCATTACACAGGGCAGATGATACACCCACCTTAGAAGGAATGACAAGAATCACAGCATATCCATGTTGACCAAGTATGTGAAGTGCTGGAGCAAAATCAACATCGCGTGAGATCAGCATGATGGAAGATGGTGGAGGGTTGTCAAGAGCAAAAAGAAACATATCAACCAATATGGCCTTGTCAGTAGCATCCTTTCTCCCATTTGGTACATCTACGAGTTTGACACCAGTTCTCTGGCAGCCCGCCCTCAGTCGCCTGGGAAAGGCATTAAAATCCTCATATGCAGAGAACAATGTAACATCTTCGGAGCGTACATCACTTGGAACAGGACAGTTCTCAATGTCCCATAGAATAGCTACAGGACCATATGAGGATTTTCGGCTCTGCTGCGAAGGTGGTTGAGCTGAGTTCATGTTTGAAGCTTCCATATGCATACCACTTTGTTCGGAGGATTCAGAAGGCAATATCAAAGCTGAGAACTAGCCATTACTAACTCAATTAAAGCTCACAGGTTCCTGGAAATGGCGAATAGAAGGGACTATAAGTAAACTATAAAACAAAAAACTTCTTAAAATATTTTATTGTAGTATAAACCGGCTATGAGTATAGCCCAAAATGCAAAGCAAAAGGAAAAAAAATAAAGAGACAAAGAAATACACTGTAGCGGAATTAATAACTTGACCAGTTTAACATTCCAAGTCATATCCAACTGGTAAGCAGACCTAAAATTCCAAGGGCAATTTTGCCTGCAACCAATGGTATACATAGCAAAACAAGATGGTCAAGCCAACCTCTACACAAAAGGTAATAAATTATATATGCAAACTCTGTAAGATAAATTATGATTAATTTGAAACTAACATGAACAAAATCTCTATGTTTCCTGCAAACAGTCAACTGACCTAATCCATTCCTACATACAAACAGCTTAGCAATGACAATTTTTTTATTTTTTTCTTTTTAAAAAATATATATTTGTGCATATCGGTCCTTGCAAAAAATCATCAGACTCAATTGGGTACCAAAAAATCACATTCAAATTTACCACCAGAGTATCAAGAGGACAACCAGACAGAAAGGGAGTGGGGACAGAATGGGCTCAAATTAACAGCTTCAGGTATGCATAAGGCATAAGCTTGGACAGTTATATGTCATATCTATTCCACTTTATAAGTGGCCATAAGGTAAAAAATAAATAACAATAATTCTTCCTAAAACGACCAAATATGTAGGAATGAAAGGATTGAATCGGAACATGCAAAGCAATGAGAAAGCATTGGTAATAACTCTTAAAATTTGTAGGGTATTATTTCCTCAAACATTAATACTCCAGACTGTAGTCTGAACATTAACATAATCATACTCTCGAAAGCTGCATATTATATATATATATACTAAACAGAAACAAGATGCATATTTATGACCTTTTATACAGCTATAAGGACAGCACAGTCACAGCCAAGAAAAACAGAAGGGATCACATCCCCCATGTAATTCGAAATTGTGCTCTTTTGTTTTCTTCGCGTCTCATTTAATAAGAGCATCATAGATCACATTAAACTTTTCAGATAAAAACATCCACTTTACTCTTGGATGCAGCATTTGGATACCAACTGGGCTACAAGACACATGGTTATCTCAGTTTGTGATGTAAGAAGACAATATAGGATTGTCCGAAAAGTAAAACAATGCATCTTGCAAAGAAATATGGATTTCTAAATGGTTGTAGAGTTATAAAAACAGGATTAAAACTGAAGTACTAAACTGAAAAACTATTCCAAATTTACTCATATGCACTATATATGCTAGCCATAGGAGACCCAAATTCAGATGAAGATTTTCAAAGAACCCTGGACAAATCAGACTAAAATTTCAGCTTCAATTCTTCTATTTTTGCCTAAAATTTCAACTCACGTTGAAAATTCATCAACAAAAGAACCAAAAACAAAACAATTAATGATAATAGACAAAAACCCATGCCAACTAAAAGTAGGAACACTACTAGAAAAATCACTTTTTGCGTCTATATTTTTGCGACTGATTATTTGACCGTCACAAAAAAAAAAAAAAAATTTATTTGCAACGGCAAATCAGCCTAAGCAAAAACTTGCGAGCCCACTATTGCGAACCCACTCAGCCCAATTTATATTTTCCTTCATTTCCCCCAAATCTGATTTCGCTCGATCGTGTCTGAGGAAGAGAATCTGATTTCCCCCTCTCGATTTCGCTCTATAGATCACCATGGTCGTCTGAAGAAGAGATCTCCAACAGTATGAACTTTCTCTCTCTCTCTCTCTCTCTCTCTCTCTCTCTCAGTGAGTCTCTTGGAATCATTCATTCGTATTTCAACTTATTCATCTCTCTACTTTGTCACTTGAACTCTGTGAACTCACTGTAATTCGTATTCAACTTCTTCATCTGAACTCACGGTAATTCGATCACCTTTTCGTCAATCTATTGATTTTTCCACCAGGTAGTCTGATTCTGGAAATAAGCTTTGGTTTGAATCAATCTGTTACAGGTACAAGCTTCGGTTTGGCCAATTTATTGATTTTTCCTCATTGTAATTCGTATTTGAAGACTACACACACACACACACACACATATATATATATATATGTATGTATATCCTTCTTTTCATAAATTTTGATTTCCTTACCTGTTCTATTTTCTTTTTTTTTTTGATTCAGTGGAAATAACAAAGCAACAGCAACAAAGAAAACAAAGGGCTAAACAAACCTAAGCCCTATCACAAGATAAGCCAACTATATCTGCAACAAGCAGATTAGCAATTTCAGGAGGGGGGTTGTCCAGCACTACCAGATTATCTCCAAGAGATACGCCTATATTTGCTAGTCTATCAGCACATTGGTTGCCTTCGTGGAGGATGTGGCGAACCTCACAGTTGCACCTGTGCATTAAGAACTTGATGTCCTCTAGCAGTGCTCAGTAGGGGTAGTTACTAGGAGTAGCAGAGTTGATTTGGAGCACCACTTGTTCTGCATCAGCTTCAAACAAAACATCTCTCATGCTTTTCTCCAAAATGATGGTGAGGCCTCTATATATGCCCCAAAGTTCAGCTTCCTCACTCGTGGCTGATTCCAAATGCCCATGAAATCCAAAGATCCAGGTGCCGCGAGCATCTCTGCACAGACCACCATAACCAGCAGGACCGGGGTTGCCTTTGGAGCATCCATCGGTATTGAGTTTGATTTTTCCTGCACAAGGAGGGCACCAATTAGTATTAAAATGTAAATAATCACCTGTGAAGTGGTTTGTGTGAAAGGCATAATGAATTTCTGCAGCTTCATGTTGAATCTGTCGCACTAATTCCTGGGTAGGGATGGCCTTCTAACTGAACACCACAGAGTTTCTAGCTTTCCATAATCGCCACAAAGTCACAACAAAAATGGTACCCCAGGGGATATTAAAACATTCTCTGCTATTGCTTTTAAAATTGAGTTGTAGCCAAGTGTCCAAGGGACTGAGAGGACTGGGAGCTCTCCAGCCATGATGGGTTAATGTCTCCCAAACTTCTGCGGAATGCTGACACTCACGTAGCAAGTGGTTCAAGTCCTCACAGTAGAGATTACAGCGAGGGCAGGTGTCTACGGTGGTGAGGCCCCTAATCTTCCTTTGGTGGTTTGTAAGAACTTTGTTAAGCATCAACAACCAAAGAAACCCCTTCAGTTTATGGGGAATTTTCAGTTTCCAGATCCAGTGCCAGAGAACTGGGCCAGAATCCGGAGATGAGACTTGATTAGCAACTAACTTATAGGCAGCCCCAACAGTAAAACCACCAGTGGGGGAGCCAATCCAGTGTGGGTTATCCCCCATCTCCACAAAATGTGGAAGGTGTATCTGATGAATTTGAGGTTGCAGAAATTGGGGCAGAACATTAGCAGCTCCTTCCATATCCCATTCACCTTCCTCATTGATTATAGCAGCAACAATAACATCCTCTTTGATGTGTGGACCTGGAAAAATAGCAGCAAGAGGCCCAGTTCCACACCACCAATCCTTCCAAAAAGAAATTGAATTACCATTACCCACTGACCATTTAGTTCCCTTAGCCAGAATTTCTCTAGTCTTCATGATGCTCCTCCAAGTATGAGATGCATTAGTTGTAGAAGGCCAATTGGAGAAAGTGTGCTTGTGTAAATATTTGCCCTTGAGGATTTTGGCCCAGGCAGCATCCTTGTCAGAGTTTAGCTTCCATCCCAATTTAGCTAAGAGGGCAACATTCTGATATTCAGCTCTTCTAAGGCCTAGACCTCCATCTTGTTTAGCTTTGCATACTTGGTTCCAATTAACCAAATGGACTTTTTTCCTTCCTTCTTGATCACCCCAGAGGAAATTCCTATTCAGCTTATCAATGTGTTTGCAAGTGCTTTGGGGAAGTTTAGTGGTTTGCATAAGATAGGTAGGTATGGAAGCTGAAACAGCCTGAATGACAGTGGCTCTGCCGGCTAAGGATAGAGTTTTGGCTTTCCAAGAGGACAACTTTTTCTGAATTTGTTCAATGACACCATTAAAAATGTTTCTGCTGACCCTACTATGGATAAGAGGAACTCCGAGATATCTACCAAGGTCTTGGGTTAAGCTGATATTACACAAAGAGCTGAGCTCATTGGCTAAATGCCTATGGATATTGGGGGAAATATACATCTTAGATTTTTGGAGGTTGATTTTCTGCCCGGAAATGCAGCAAAATTCATTCATGGTTTCCAAGATTGTCTCACAGTTAATTAGATCAGCTTTAGCAAATAGGAGGAGATCATCCGCAAAAAATAAATGGGAGACTGGGGGGCTATTTTTGGAAGCTTTCAGCCCCTTCCAATTGCCTGTAGCCACCTGCACTCGAATCATATTAGATAGTCTCTCCATGCAAAGAATGAACAAATATGGAGAAAGAGGATCACCTTGTCTAAGTCCACGACCAGGGTTGAAATTATCCATGGTTTCACCGTTCCATAAGATAGAAAAGTTCACAGAGGATACACAAGACATTATGAGATCGATCCAATGACGGTTAAGATTAAACTCTTCAAGGGTAGCTTTCAAAAAAGTCCAGGAAATTCTATCATAAGCCTTTTCTAGATCAATCTTGATAATAAGGCCACCATGTTTACCTTTTTTGTGACGCAAAGTATGGATCAACTCTTGAGTGATGATGATATTGTCATGGGTTGATCTACCGGGAATAAAGCTACTTTGGTTAGGGCTGACAAGATCATTGAGGAGAGGCCGAATGCGAGTAACTAAAATTTTCGACAAGATTTTATACAAAACATTGCAGAGGCTAATAGGGCGGAATTGAGTGATATTCTCAGGATTTTCAAATTTGGGGATGAGCGCAATGAGAGTGTGGTTCACAACAGGAGGTATAAATTTGGAGCGAAAACAGTTCTTGATAAAATCACAGACATCACTTCCAATCAAATCCCAAAAACTCTGGTAGAAAATGGCTTGAAAGCCATCTTTTCCAGGGGCCTTGAAAGCACCAATGTTCTTGACAGCAGTCCAAACTTCCTCATTAGAAATGTTTTTCAACAGAAGATTATTATCATCATGAGAAAATTTATGAGTAGAAATATTACACCAATGAGCTAAGACAGTCACAGGATCATTATTGAAAACGGTCATGAAATAGCTCTGGATGTGACTACGGACTAAGAGTGGGTCATCAATCCACACACCTTGGTCGTTTTTCAGAGAGTCAATCCTTAATTTCTTTCTTCTAGTAATGGCAGAAACATGAAAAAATTTAGTGTTCCTCTCTCCTTGAGTAATCCAATTAACTCTAGATTTTTGAAACCAAAGAATTTCTTCTTGAAAAAGAGCTCTATTATATTGATGAATAAGGTCTTTCTCCAAATGAAGTAGATTATGAGAAGGGAAAAAAGTAGAATTTTGAGCTTTTTGGATCCCCTCAATTCGAGATAAGAGCCACCTTTTCCTTTTAAAAATATTCCCAAAAACATCTTTATTCCAAGAAAGAGAGTTAGTGGCAACAGAAGATAGGTTATCCTGAATGGAGGAAGCATGATTCCAAGAAGACTTAACAATATCCTTATAAGTAGAATGAGATAACAAAGCAGCTTCAAAACGAAAAGGACGGTTAACAGGGTTGAGTTTGGTTATACCTTCAGTGTAGACCACAAGGGGAGAATGATCCGAATACGTCCGAGGTAGATTTCTGACTGCTCCTTCAGGAAATGTGGTTCTCCATTTCGCATTACAGAGGGCACAATCCAATCTTTCCATAGTGTTAGCCATACCTTGCCTATTATTGGACCAAGTGAACTTCGAGCCTGTACAACCAAGATCCATAAGTCCACAACGGTTGATATTGTCAAGAAACTTTCTGCATCTGTAGTTTTGACTAGTTTGTGAGAAGCTCCTACGTTCATTTTGACCCATGATGTCATTAAAATCGCCCGCAACAAGCCAAGGGCTACCCATGGTGCTTGCAGAGTTTTCCAGCTCATTCCAGAGGTTTTGACGCATGCCAATATTTGGGCTAGCATAAACAGCAGCTAGAACCCAATCTTTATAATTCTCTCTTTTCACAGTGGCTTGGATGACTTGGGAATTGGCAATATGGGCGCTAACAGATACTTGTGTAGGGTCCCAAATTAGCCATATCCCTCCAACTCGCCCAACAGGATCTACAATGGTAGAGGCAGTAAATCCCAAGTGATTGAAAAAAAGACCCATAGAGTTAAAAGGGACTTTTGTTTCAAACAAAGTCATAACATTCGGATGATGAAGTCTAACAAGTTCTCGAAAGTTTCTTCTGAAGATTTTGTTGCCGGCGCCCCGACAATTCCATAGCATAACATTCATTGATGAACGATGAGGAAGAATGGGTAGCAGATCTGTGCTAGCCAGACCAAGATATTTACGCACTATCTTTTTGGATAGCTCGGATGGCCTTAGAGCTGCCATCTGTGTTGCCTGCAGAATTCTTCCTCCCACGCTCACCCACCTGGGCTCAATATTCAGCCTTATCTCTTCTATCCACTACTCGATGTTTACTAGGTGAATGGCTACGCTCTCTGGTTCGAGGTATGATCCCACCGAGCTGTGCTTCATCCTGGTAATTTGAGCTACTGGAGTCTCTGAGTCCTCGCTGATGCTGGAGTGGCTAGAGGTGCTCATTATGAATATCTGGTGGTTTTTGCTTTAGATCAAAGGTTGCAGTTGAGGTGTTAGTGCTATCAGTGGGAGGAGGGGGAGTGTGAAAGGCAGGGATTTGAACTGGGATAGGATCGAAAGGGGAAGAAGATGGGTGAGGAGGGGATATTTCAGTAACCATTAAACTAGGTGCTTCACAAGTAGTTTGCACCAGGCTCGATGGGGAGCTAGTAGCAGAAGTTCTAGGGCTATCGTGTCCTTTACTATCTGTGGTCTTATCTTGGATGGGTTGTCTCTCATCCTGTTGACTGGCAGAAAAGATTTGATTCACTGTCGTGGGATTGCCTGCCTCAAAGGATGGAGCACGACTAGGAGCTACATTCATATCTGGGTCCATTGGGCTCTTGGCCTTAGCTTTATCTCTTGATCCTCCCATACTGCCAGATGTAGCAAGAGGCCCAAACCTATTGGCGGGCCTTTTGGAATTAGTAGAATTGGGTCCATTCTGTCTTGCCAGGGAATGGGGCCTATTGTTCCTCCTATTCACTAACATCCAAGGCCCAAACTCATCAGGTTGTTCACGGCTGACAGTAGACTGTTTCCCTCGGGAACTAACCGTTAAAATTGGATGTGACCTAGCTTCATTACCGTTAGGTGTACCTTCAGAGGTTGCCTTCACCGGCACCGGTGACGGCTTACTGCTACAGTACTCTTTCCGATGCCCAACCTTCCCACAGTGGAAGCAGAAATAGTGCAGATGTTCATATTCCACGATATACGTATATTTACCTATGGCAAATCTTGAAATCAATGGCTTGGTGAGATCTACTTCTACACAAACACGTGCATACCTTCCTCTAGCAGACATGGCAGTATTCAGGTCTATCTTGAGTGGTTTACCAATAGCCCTGGCAATATGGAATAGGACTTTCTCATTGTAATATTCAATCGGAAGTTGTGGAAACCTTACCCATAGTGCAGTGGCTACTTCGCCAGCCTCTGAGGGCTTGAAATCAGGCTCCCAGCGTCGAACAGTCAGGTAGTGATCCATGATGATCCAAGGGCCTTCCGTATAAACTTTGCTACAATCAACTCGCATTTCGAATTTGATTAAGAAAAAACCTAGGCCCAAATTTGTGGCTTCAAAATCACCTTGCAATCCCCAAATCCTTTTGAGTTTGGAGACGAGGAGTTTGTAACCTATAATTTTCCCAAGTAATCTGACAATCAAACAATCCTTCCACGGCCGACGAATGGATTGAATGAGACGGGAAGGAAGTTTGATTTTGGGGATGATTGGCCCTAAATCATTGTTCAGGGATTGAGCGGCTTCCTCCATGACCTCGTTATCCTCTTCATCAGTAAGAAATTCATCCTCCGAGAATCTATCCAGGTCAATGTCAAAGGCCTTCTCGTTGGCCTTTGTTGAGATAAGAGCTTGTTTGAAGGATCGTAACGTTTGTTCCTCTGTGGTAGCTTGGATCGAGTCAATCATAGCTTGATCTTCAGTGCTCTCTGTTGTGTTCTTGATCTTCTTGGTACTTCGCACCAGATGATCTGTTTCTTCCAGCGATCGATCATTGTGGCTATCAATGGATGTTCCTAAATTTATTTTATGATAGCAAAAAGTATGTATGAAATGGCTGTGCATGCTCCAATTTATTATTTGATTGATGCAAAATTGACCAGTTGGCGAAATTAGTATCCTAGTGAAGTCAGTTAGCAATAATTTGTTGCTAGCATTTTGATAATTCTCTGCTTTGACTGTGTTGAGATTCACAGTTAATTAAAATTATTATCAACATCATCATCATAGAAATATTTTCTTTGAGCAGTTAGCTTAAAATATGTACCCCACACCAATGAATCATTTGATTTATGTGAAAGGCATTGTGAAAATTTTGAAAAGACATTCCATTGGAAATTTTTGTAATTGTTGGCCATTATCTTGTTTCTAGAGACTGAGATTTAAATTTTTTTTATTTAAAAAAAAAGTTATTTTATCTATTTTTAATTGTTGGCGATAAACGTGCACTTGTTAAAAGGTTGTATCTAGTGCACAATGTTCCCACTTACTTACAAGAAAGTTTGGGATAAGTAATGGATTTGAAGAAGAGGAATTGGTTATTTATTTTTTAATAATGGTTTGGTGATGAGTCTTTATAAGGAGCAAAGATCCTCTCCTTACCTTCCCTACTTCACTTCCTCCTTACAATGGTCAATATTCATTTTAAGAGAATTTAATGGTAGATCAGTCTAAAAAAATTATTTTTTAATTTTCAATAAAGTAATCTGAGCCATTAAATTCTTTTAAGATAAATCTTAACCATTGCAAGGAGGAAGTGAAGTAGGGAATGCAAGGGGAGAATCCTTGCTCATTTATAAGCTGCAAGTTGTGGAATGACTAGACTTTGCACTACCAACATGTTTAACATTTGAATGGCTTACATTATGCTGCTTTTTAATTGATGGAAATTGATATAAAATTTGCACATAAAAGGGAAATTATTGAGATATTTAAAAGGGTGAAGTATTCATTAGTGAGATTAGGAAAAAAATATTTATAAAAAAATTATGATTATGATTTTAATTATTAATGTTTATCATATTTTTGTAAATATTTTTTCAATCCTTCCCTTATTTAAATGGTGTACTATGACAACTTAAATTATCATAAAATTTTGAATAATGGAGAGCAACACTGTTACGATTATTAAAAATTGTAAATAAATGTAAGAGTGAACAATTTTGGTGATGGAGATTTTCGGTGTTAGTATATTTTTTCTTTAGTCATTGGTCTGCCTAGATACGAAGGAGAAAAGAAAAAGAAAAAAAAAACATTTTCAACAATATGATTCATTGATTCATTTTCTGTAGGCCTTCATGAACTTGTAACTGTGTTATTTTGACGTGCACCAAAAAGAAAGTATTATTTGAATACAAGTTCTGAACTATCCTCTTCATTCTCTTTTACTTTCTATTCATTAAATTAGAGTAGATTTAGAACGTATGCATTTATTTATCATTATTCCTTTTAATTTGATGTAGGTGTCCTTTTTAAAGAACCATGTTAATATTGCTAGTGGGACACCAAGCAGGTAAGTGGTCTTAGTCTGTTTTTTTATTTGATATTTTGTGAAGGCACTGGCTCTGTAAGGCATCTCTGGCTGGAAGGTTACCCATTTAGTCTGTCAAGGTCCTTGATTACTTTTGGGTCTTTGAGATAGGTAGGTAAACTAGTCTTTGTTTTGGGAGCTAAATTTATGAGGCAATGTATTTTAGTTGGAATAAGGTTAAGTGAGAGTAATAAATTGATAGTGCTGCAAGCATTGCACTAGGGCGTGATTCTCTTACCCTTTCTGATCAAACCTACATGCCAAATTTAGGTTTCTTCATTTGGTATTTTCTTATCTTCATCCTTGAGTTTTTCTATGTCTTTTTGCAAGCAAGTCGTATCATGCTGCCTAACTTTTAACTTCTTTTTAGTTTAGTTTACTACTCTTGTGTTTGTTTTTGTGTAACTTGTTTGGTTTTGTATTGTGAGCGGTCATTGACGATGTGACAGACTGTGAGTCCTCTGAAAATCATAGTAGTCACTAAGCTGGCGCTTGCTCTTTGTAGTTGGAGATGGAGGGAGCTGAAGCAATCTTAGAGAGAGAGTGACACCGAGGGAGGAGAGCCTTTGGTGTGTAGAGAAACTGTATATCTTTTGAAAATAGCTTGCTGCCCAAGAAGGGGAAAACCTCTTTTTATAGGACTTGAGCCATAGGGGCCAACTTACTCTCATCCTTTTTACTTCCTGTGCATTTATTTCCCTGTTCACCCAAACAAAGAATCTTGTTATTTTTTGTTCATTTGTGTTTTTGGAATGGATCTTCTCCAGTCCATTATGCAGATCTAATTCATAATTTTTTTTTCTCCTTAATTAGCAGGCTTTGCATTTCAATTTACTTCGTCAATTATGCTGTTGTGGTGACAAGTGAAATATCATTTATCTTTATGTTTTAGTCCTTTTCATTTGGGTTCATTAACCTATTAAGTTGTATAAAATGATTTTGTAAAATCTCAAATTTGTTTTAGGATGAAGAAGTTGATTGATATGGAGGCACTGGGATTAACACGATTAGCAGTGATTGTGCTTGACATGCAAACTGATGTTAATGGTTATTCCTTATTCACACTTCCTCGAGTAAGGTTTGACTATAACTTTACCAATCTCTGTCCCTATTTTCCTTTTACCATTGTCATCTTTTATGTTATTTCTTTCTTTGTCATAAACATTGTTAATTTAGAATCCAGAACAACCATGTCTTTGTCATAGATATTGTTAACTTGTTTCTGATTTATTTGTGTCGTGTGACAGAGATGAGTTCTGGGACTTGTATAAGAACTACTTGCACCCACGACTAGTTCAAGGTGATCTTCGTATCTGTCTCTATGGTCTGATACCAATTAGCTCCGAGGTAAACAAGGAAGTTACTAGTGACTGAATAACAACATATTGAGGTGTAGCTCAATAGCTGACTTTGTTGTGCATGTTGGCATCCAAATTTTTGTCTGTTGCAAGTAATTTTGTAGAAGTGAGTTAATATTAAGCTTTCCATTCTATATAATCTGAATTATCTTGTTTTAGTACTTCTGCTGGTTGCAAAAATATCAGATAAGGATGGATGATTGACTTGTATGTGTAGTCTACTTTTTTTAATTGTGTAATGTATTAATTCACTTTGAATTCTTTTTGATTGTTTAGTTCTTTGGTTTAATAGAAAGTATATTTTGAGGTCTGTGATAGTTCTGAGGAAAGAAAAACAAGAGAGTGTAGAAGAAGTGTTAATGTTGCATGGTTTGATAAGATAAAGCGAAACCATGAGGCAGTTGAACAACTTCCATGGATAATTCTTGTTAGTCCTTACTGCAACATACTTTTTGATGTGTTCAGAAATCACTTTTTTGTTCATAGCTTAACATTTTGTCTCTATTTTGCTTATAATCATATTGCTAGTGTTGCTTTGTATGCTTAGGCTTGTGAATTTTGATTGTTAGCACCTAACTATTTTAAAGCATTATTGAGTTCCATTGTTTCTCCGGATTGATACTTGAGCTACTTTGCTCTCTCTCTCTCTCTCTCACTCTCAAAGCAAATGACAAAATCAAAAGATGTCTGTAATCTCAAGAGTTGTTGCTTTTCTTCCGACTATCTAACAAGACTGTGAAGGATTCTTAGAATCAAAACTATTGTAACCTCAAATGTTCTTTGTAATTGCAAGAGATGAAAAACTTTTGTAGGATTCTTTCAGGAACTCTTTGTTATTGTTGCACACATTTTTTTTTTTTTTTTTGAAGAACGAGAATTTTATTAAGGGAAGAAATGGAAAATAATGCATGAATGTTGAGATTTTTGCAAATGTCTTTACGTTTATTGTATATAATATTTGAATATATATACACACATATATATATATATATATGTGATTGTAGGTTTTTTTTTTTTTTTTTTTTTCACGACGGTTAGAAGATGGTCGCTAATACATTGTAGGCATTTTTTAAACTTTTTTGCGACGGTAAAATATCAGTCGCTATAAGTAGGTTAGACAGTCGCAAATAGTTTGCGATTGTTATTTTACAGTCGCAAAAAGTATTTGCCACCCCCACATTCGCGACCCTCATTTGCCGTTGCAAGTGCCATTGCAAAAGGTCTTTTGTGACTGTTTTTTAATTATTTGCGATGGCTTGTAGCGGTCGCAAAGCTTGAAAAAGAAAGAGCAATCCATTGTTGGGGAACAACTGAAATAGTTTAATCAATATAATGACAATAAGTTATATATACTGCTCTAGCAACTAAAGTCGAAGCGATGAAACCAACAAAAAAATCATAAAAAATGCACTACTGGTCGGCATTTCCATAATTATCTGAATAAACAACCGGCTATGGATGGCGGCTATGGATGCCTTGATGGTGTCAACAGAGTTCTACTATGCTAAGTGAATATATTCAAAAAAAAAAAAAAAAACTAAGTGAATATATAGATTTTCTAAGTGAATATATGCTAAAAGCATCTCTGATGGTTGTTGCTATAATATATTGCTATTGTTATAATTTGGTAATGAATAGTACTATTTTGTCAAATTATAGCAATAGTGCTCCAATAATCATTTGCTATTTTGGCAAATCTCAACCAACTTTCCCTCCAAGTTTGTAGGTGTTGTTTAGATATACGTTTTTTAGTATTTTTTTTTTTGTTTATTTTTTATCTTTTGTGACCTTTTTTTAACTGTTTCTAAAAAAAAATTATATTTTTATATTTTTCCCGACTAGACAAATATGAAAAATTGAAAATTTTTTTTTAATATAAGTCACCTCACCAAAAATTTAAATTGAAAATTTGTGATTTTTTTTTTTAAGCAAAAAAGCACAACGGCTCTTTTGCATTTCCAAGACAGGATCACCACCATCCACGTCTCAGGGTTTCAACGGTTGAGATGAATCATCTAGAATCATCCAACCCATTCTTCTCCAAAAGTGATGAAGTCTGTCTCTCTCTCTCTCTCTCTGAAGACCATTGTGTTTCCTCTTCCATCTCCCTTTCAGTCTCCCTCTCTCTCTCTCTGAAGACCATGGTGTTTCCTCCTCCATCTCCCTCTCCCTCTCAGTCTCTCTCTCTCTCTCTCTCTCTCTCTCTCTCCCTCCCTCTCTAAAACCAGAGTGTGCAGAGAGAGAACCAAATGTCAATTTCTATATATGTATTTTTTTCAGAATTTATTCATCAATCCCTCCTCATGATGCTGTATAGGCATTGATACCATTGATGATCTTATTCAATAAACAACATAATCATTCAAGACATGCCATTCGTGGCTATGCTTTGAGAGGGGAAATTCGGCACACTCGAAGATCTTCATCATGTTATACAAAAGGTACTATTTCTTGTTGTAGCTCTTTTTTTATTCTTCAAATATCAATTTAGCAAATGTGCTATTTTTGTTTCATGAAATTATTGCAATGCAATGGCTAAACTGGGTTTCTGATGTTTAGATTAGATGTAGAGAGCAATATTGGCCATGATTTGATTTTTTTTTAGAGTTATAGTAGATTGTCAATATCTATAATCTATTACAAGCATCCTATGCCCTTGAGTTTTGTTTTAAAAAAATTCGTGAATTTCGCAAAATGAAAAAATTGATCTGTTTTTGTTTGAATTTTTCTAGAAAATGATGAGAAAGGGAGGGAGGGAAGGAAGAAAATCAGTTGGTTTTTGGTGAGCTAGCAGATTTTCCATTTGCCAAAGTTGTTGTCAAACTTGGCAACAGCTTTGGCATTTGCCAGTTTTAATAGCTGCTATATCTCATCATTGGAGAACCTTTTTTCTTCAAAGCTGTTATATTATAGCTTTGGTAGCTCCAATGGCAAACCATTGGAGATGCTCTAAGTGACTATATATGCTAAGTGAATATATAGATTTTCTTTGCTGATAAAACAAAAAAAAAAAAATGTGAATATATTCAAGATTCTGATTTTAAAAAAGAAAATAACTAGAGAAACTAATATAGTAATAAGGACAAGATAAGGAAAGAAAAGACTTTATCAGATTTCAATAAAGAAATGAAATAAAGAGGTTCATTTTACAATCATTTAAGACAATAAGAAAACAAGAGGATGATAAAAGAAGGCACTTCTCATTGGAAGGGGACTGACTCAAAATATACTGAGTGACTTCCTTGGCTCTCTCCCTCTTCTTGAAGGGAAACTACCGTTCTCTCTGTTTCAAAGAAAACACCTTTTAAGAAAAAATATTTCTGTCCGAAAACATTTTGATTAGGGGTGGAACCAGGAATTTTGTTCGGGAGAGGCCAATATATATGCATAAAAAATAGGAAAAATTAGTCTAAGGTCACTCTTTCATTTTTAGTAATGGAAAAGATCCACAATATTATTTTTTGATATCTAAGGTCCCTCAACCCACACCCATCTATTACAGAGAAATTTGATATATCTCACGCTCTGTATCTCTCTTTTCCACTGCTCTTCTCTCTCCCGCTGCTCTTCTGTCTCTCTCTCACTCGTCGATCTCATGTTTGCTATCACTTTCGTGGTAGAAATGCCTCCTGCCACATTTGCTGCTCCGGTTCTTCTGTAATACCATAGGTCGTCGCTCTTGTAAAATGTAATTGGACAGAACACACTTCTCCTGATGGATTCAAGTACTATTATAATAGTTCAATTGCTCAAAGCACAGTAAGAAATTTATTATCTTCATATTTTTTGGGGCGAGTACCGTTTCCCTCTTAAATATATATATACCAATGTTTACTGCCATGGACATGTAGTGGGAGAAACCAGAGGAATTGGCATTATTTGAACAACAGCAAAAAAATCTATTCAACAGCCTCAAACCCAGTCTCATTCTCAAAAGATCTTTGCACAACAAGTTCCTCAAACACAGCAATTTTAACTCCAAACACAAGTTCAAACATAAGCCCACCATCACAAGTTTGTGTAAAATTTTCTCTGTGATGTGTTCAGAGAAATTTGGTGTTGGTAATGTGTAAAATTTCTTTGTGATGTGTCTAGAGAAATTTGGTGTGGATGATGTGTAAAATTTTCTCTGTGATGTGTCTAGAGAAATTTGGAATTTTCTCTGTGATACCAATGCTTACTGCCATGGACATGTAGTGGGAGAAACCAGAGGAATTGGCATTATTTGAACAACGGCAAAAACAATCTGTTCAACAGCCTCAAACCTAGTCTCACCCTCAAAGGATCTCTGCACAGCAAGTTCCTTAGACACAGCAATTTCAACTCCAAACACAAGTTCAAACACAGGCCCACCATCACAAGTTTGTGTAAAATTTTCTCTGTGATGTGTTCAGAGAAATTTGGTGTTGGTGATGTGTAAAATTTTCTCTGTGATGTGTCCAGAGAAATTTGAAATTTTTTTTGTGATATGTCTAGAGAAATTTGGAATTTTCTCTGTGATTTGTCTAGAGAAATTTTCTGGATCGAATTTTCTCTAAATCGATGTTGAAGGACCTTAGATATTATGAAAATATTGAGTGTCCTTTATGCTATAAAATCTTAATACCAGGGACCTTAAAACAAAATCCCCTAAAAAATATTGAAGTATTTATGTTGGCTTTTTGGCTTTCGAAGGTTATTTTTGTAATTGCGAGCGTGCCAACAATGATCAATCAGTCCTTACAGAAAATTAATTGCCAACCAATTATCAGACGATTGTGTTTTAGTTCTTTCAGTCTCAATGAAGAGGACTTTTACTGGTGGCTTGATTTAGGAGAATTAAGTAAGATAACAATTAAATGAAGAACAATTGAAGTATTTCATAAAAATGAAAAACTTACAATAATCCAAACTCAGCCTCGTAGAGGTTTACAGCAACAATCTACTACTTGAAACTACTCCTATGAACGAAGTGCAGTGCAGGAATTTAAAGTACAGGAATGTAAAGAACAGGAAATGTAAGACTGGAAATGTAAAACTGGGAAGGAAAATAAGTAGAACAAGACTGGTTTTTTGGATCTGAGTCTGGGCCTCTTTTTCTGGGCCTTCTCTGCTATTTATACTTCTCAAGGATGATCATCAAACTGTATTCCTAACCGTCGAACTGCTCCTCCATGATCGCTGATCATGTTGCCTTATAATTAGCTCCACTGTGCCATCACTTGCAGTTAGGCTTCCCTCCTAAATTTGAATTTAAATGTGAGTAACCGTTGAAGCTACATCACCTTGCATCTCTTTGTTGATCCACTGCTACTCAGATCTCGCAATAACCAATACTAACTGCCACGTGTACGATCAGGATCGAAGACTTGAATAATCTTCCTGTATTACCCTTATTTTGCCACGCGTCGAATTGTAATTGGCTTGTACAAAATATGTAGCCAACATTACCCCCCGCACTAATATACCCAATACTTGGTGATATTAGTAGATCAAGGTCTTTTATCCACGTCTTAGAACGTGCATGGGCTTTGCATTCTTCCAGAAATGCAACTGTCATTCATCATCTGCATTAAACTCTCCTTCAATCTTTTGAACACTCCCACCACCTTAGTATTCGAACAGACTGATACATTTCCTATGGCCGAATCAATTTTCTCCTCCATTGATCGAGCATATGAAGAGTCATCTGATGATGCTGTTCCTCCTCGAAAGAACCTCCATGCATTAACTAGCCACCTTTACCCACCTTTCTATATTCAGGTCATGGATGTCTTTGCAAATTATCAACCCTTGGACTACAAACACATTGCCCTTAATCCTTTGATTCAGAAACTTACAAATATGGACATGAGAATTTCTTCTTCTGACTCACCCTTGGACTACGAACAAACTGCTCTCAATCATTTGATTCAGAAAGTCGTAAATATGGACATGGGAAGTTCTTCTTCACAACCCTCTGCATGGGATAAGGCTTAGCTTCTTCTTCTTCCTCTGGGCTTCTGGCTGGACAAGCTGGTCAAAACCTGAGGCCTGTGATTTAAGGGAGCGAATCAACCATCACTTTGTCGAGTTTACTGACCCTTTAGAGTTCCCTTCCTATGCGCGAAGCTCGGTGGTTTATCCTTACGTGCCCCTCGACCGTCGACGCAGTTTGGAGAAGAATCTGCTTGTAGCATGGTACACATCCTCCATGCCTACAAAGATAGTGCACACTGCCCGACGCCCCGAAGAGGCACAAGGGTACAATCCATCGTTCTTAGCCCAGAAGACGAAGCTTTGGTTTTCTGACTGGCTCGATTATATTAATGCCCTTGTTCCTTCTGCCCTTGCTCCTCCTCCTGAAGTGGAGGCCTCCATACCTTCTCATCTGCCAACTCCTTGCTGGACAGAGAGACTGAGGCTTGCCCTTTCCGCGGATAAGGTCTTTTCACCTTACAAGCCTCCATCTCCCCCTACTCCAGTTGAGCGGAAGCAAGCCCAATTCCTGCTTGCGGCCTTCTCTCACTTGCCTTTCAATGTTCTTGAGGATGAAGTCTCTCTCAAGAACCTTCAATGGGCTTGTGATATTCTGACTCGGGGTTATGTCCTCAATCCCCTCGCCCAAGCAGAGCTTCACATGTTTTTGGACCAACTTCCACTGCTTCTCCACTGGCATCGGACCTCTATAGCCACCACTCAATCTTTGGACCAACTCTCGTCCCTTCGAGTTCATGCCCAGTACGAAGCAGAGAACTTCATTGAAGAATTCGAAAACTTCAAGAATAAAGATTCTGCATACTGGGATGACTCGGATATAGACGAGTTGGAACGAGGATTGAGAGAAACAACATTCGAAATAAAGGCTGAAGAGCTCTTTTATAAAGTGAGAGCACATCAACTTATGCAGCCAATTCTGGAAGAAATAGAGGATAGAATAAAAAAAGAACAGAAATTCATTGATCATAGTTGGACCAAATTTCACGATCTTGTTATTTATTCCATTCCCTACTTTTATGAGCTTGAATTTGTACCCAAAGAGGGCCGTTCAATGTAATTGCTTTTGCTTTAATACAACTAAGACTTTTCTTTGTTTGGCATTGTTTCATCTTGTCTCCATTTGTCTTTAAAAGCAAATTTAGGGTTTTGAACTGGACAATCTTATCCTTCGAATCTGGACTCAATCGTTTTAAATGAAACACTAAAAAAAACCAATATGAACTTTTCCAATTTATGGAATAAAGTTGACAGTTTTTGCTGATTTTCATTTAGAATCAGTGCTTCGAATTTTAACAATCTTACCCCTTAAAGCTTGTTTTAATCATAACCAACATATGGTCATGGTTAGTATGATCAATCAATTTTAAATTGACCTTCTTTCCTTCGAACAACAGTCCATACTTTCAAAAATATGGAAGCTCCTTTTGAGGGCTGCACTGTTTTAGTTCGAAAAAACAATCTCTTTCTGTATATATATATAAACCAACTAATGGTTTTGATGTTTCGAACACCAATTCCCATCCTTAAGGGTCTCAAGTTTTGTTTCGAAGGACATTACTCTCATTTAAGAAACCTAAAACAGGTCTTTAATCCCTTTGAAGTAAACAAATACTTGAGCATTCTTACATCCTTAGGTATGGAATGTGCTTCGAAGTCGGCTTCTCTGTTTCGAAGCCGTTTGTTATTTGACTTTTGGCGCCAAAATATGGTTTCGAAGTCAAATATTTCACTTCAAAGCTGGCATCAACATCTGGGATATGTTTTTTCCCTCCAGAAATATCAATATTGAAGGAAACTCTTCGTATTTGTACTTTTAGTACTTAACGAATTACGCGAACAAATACTTGAGCGTTCTTACATCCTCAGGTATGGAATGTGTTTCGAAGTCGGCTTCTCTGCTTCGAAGTCGTTGTTATTTGACTTTTGGCGCCAAAATCTGGTTTCGAAGCCAAATATTTTACTTCGAAGCTGGTATCAACATCTGGGATGTGTTTTTCCCTCCAAAAGTATCAATATTGAAGGAAACTCTTCGTATCTGTACTTTTAATACTTAACGAATTACGCGATACATTTTCCAGACACAAAGGTTTTTTAAAACCCTTTTATTTCGTGTTTTGAAATCACTCGCTCGTTTAACACACAAACCCTTTATCTCTACTGACTCTCTACTCCCTTTCCCAACTTCGTCCTCTGAGAAAGCTTTCAATCAATGGCTTCTTCTTCATTGAAAGTACCAGTTGTAGAGCGCGCGAGCCCGTCTGTAACCCTAAAAAGGATCATTGAGGCAGAATGTGAAAAGTACAAGGCCGGTGAGAAAAGCGCCATCGATGGACGCATCTTCATCCCTCGACGTCATGAGCAACAGGACTATGTGCTTGGGCCTATCTTCAAGGAGATTCTTACTGAGCTTCCAGCATTATATCCACGTCTAGAAGACCACTGTCTCCTTTACGAAGGTGGTCTTGACTGGGGAACCTGAAGAATGAACCGTCCCCACCGATGCTAGCCCACGGTGAGACCGGAGTGGCAAGAATGGTATGATCGGGTTGTCCCTGCTAGGACTTTGGACCTTCAAGTGCTCTACCTTCTCGATGCCCTTCGACTATCCAGGTTTACCATCTCAGAGGACCCTTTCCTAATTCCTGCTACCCTTTGCTTCTGGAATTCTGCTTTTAATTTTTTTTTCAATTCAGATGTGGGATGATGGCCCCTACTGTTCTTGATATTTGCCATCTATTAGGATTGTCTCCCATTGGTACCCCCATTGGACCAGATTATCCTGACTTACCAGTCCCCTTTTCCCTCCCCTCCCTTAACTCATCCTACAGTGACTTTGTCAAGGCTGAGAATAGAAGGGAGGGCCCTGTAACTGATAGGGAATTCTTTTCTTTCATACTATATTGGCTTTGCAAATTCCTTTTTTGCACTTCTTCTCAAAGAATTATGCCTGAATTTGCCCCTCTTGCCAAAGCCCTTGTCCTACAGAAAAAGGTGGCCTTAGCCCCATATGTTCTAGGTCATGTATATAGAGCTTGTTCTCTTTTCTTGTGAGAAACCCTTAGATGCCAATCAAGGAGGTCCATTTTGGATACTTCAGCTTTGGCTTTTTGCTTATTTTGTTGAGCTACAGTCTAAGTGCCTTAAATTTTTTGAGCCAAACCCTCCTACTCATGGCATGAGGCTAGCCAATGCTTCACTTTATCCTTCTACCTTTGCTTTTACTTCTCTTTCTTCCACCAACTTCCAACTTCTCTTCCTTCTTACAGCTTTCGTCCCTTCGAACCCATTACTATTGGCCCATCTTGGTTGAAGAATTTTCTAAGTGATAGGCTTTGTGCTTCACCTCCTCATAAAGATATATGGGCTTCTATTCTGATCCCCAGAGAGCTATTTATTGGGACTATGAACCCCAGAGCCTACAAATGCATTGCTGAGCCTTATTGTCCTGCTCAATTTGCTAGACAATTTGGCTTCTCACAAGGGGTCCCAATACCTCTCTGCAGTAACACCAATCTGAGTCTTACTAGCAGGGATTTAAAGGTTCGAAGGTCCAGACTAGAAGAGGCAACTTCTAAGTTTATACAGGACTTGATCGATTTTGAATATATCCCTTTCATTCCTCAAGGTAACCTATTGAAGAGGTACCAAAACTGGTGGGTGACCAACATGGAAGTATACTTGGCCATTGCTCCTCAAGACTTATTAATGGTGCTGGATGTGCCCCAATCTAAGCCCAAAGGAGCTGGAGTTGCCACTTCTTCCACTGTTCTTACCACTTCAGTTCCTGTGCCTGCCACCACACAGTCTACTTCTGCTGCTTCCACTCCTCCTAGAGTTACTCGGGCTGCTTCTAAGAAAGGTATATACCCTTGTTTCTTCTCCTTTTTGCCTTTTTTATAATGCTTCTTAGCCTTATCTTTAGTTCTTCTTTTGTGAAGGTGGTGCGGGTGCTTCACAGAGAGATTCTCCTCAGAAGACCCAAGCTTTACAGCTCCTCAGGAGCAAACAGCAAAAGAAGAAAAGGAAACTCTTGCCTGATCCTGAAAAGGAAGCACCTGAAGTTCAATCAGCAGAAGAAGAAGAAGATCAAGAGCAAGAGACACTCTTACAAAGAAGAAAGAGAGCAACTGTCTCTTCTTCTGATTTGGCTCAAGATCCCACTCATGAGACAACTGCCAGAGTAGTAGCAGAGGAACTCACTTCTGAGGAATCTGAATCCCAGATTGAAGAGAGAGAAATTGAGAAGGAGCAGGCAATACCAATACAGAGAAAAAAGAGAAGAAGATGACTGTCTCCCCTTTTGATTTGGTCGAAGACCCTATTCATGAGGCAGTAGAGCAAGAACATTCTAAGGCCATAATTGTTTTTGAGAGAGCTGAGAAGAGACGACAGCAGCAATTCTTAAGAGATGAAGCTGCTGCTGCTGATGCAACCCAAAGAGAAACTGTAAGGAGGCAGCATATTGCTAAGCACTATTCTCTTCGCAGCCCTCCCATTGTTGTTACCACTTCTAAAACAAGTAACTTCTTTTATGTCTCTATTCTTTTCCCTTGTCCATTTCTTGGTATTTGAGACTTGACATTACTTTGTACTTCTTCTTTTGCAGCAACAACTACTGAGCCTATTCTTCCAATAAGGACTCCCTCAGTTTCAGTTGAAGTGGAACAAACTCAAGATGCGGAGACCATTCAAATAATTCTGCCACTTCCAGGCCCTATATTTTCTATACCCTTCCTAAGGCCAAGTATTCCTGCATCACTTTCTTTTGGCTTAATTCCATATCTTCCTTACTTGTCTTTTGATCTATCTCAATCTAATTCTCTTTCGAGCCTTGCTCTTCCTTCTCCTCCTAAGGAAGTTCCAGCTATTACCTTCTCTTCGATGGTAGCTGATTCCCCTATAGAGGGTGCTGGCAGCTCTCCAACTCGTAGTTTATTACCTTTGCCTAGTTCCAGCCCTTCTTCCCTTGATTTATTGGTGGCTAGAACCATAGAGACTGCTGAAGATGCTCCACCCATTTCTCTTATCCCTATGCAGTCCTTTGTGCCTTCCACCAAAGCCCTTTCTGCCCCCTTCATGTCCACAAATGAGGTAGACATTTTTGAAGCAAGACTAGCTAGTCTTTTCGACCTGCCTTCTACCTCTCCAATGGCTAATGACGAGACTGAGCCATTAGTTTTGGCTGATTCCTTGCTAGAAATTTTTGAGAGCTCTTCCTCTAGTAGTAAGCCTTCTTCATCTCTGATAGACTTGGACAACTGCCTGGAGCTATTGACATCTTTTTTGAGGATTCCCTTCGAGGCCTTAGAGAGACCTATAATAAGAAATGGCTTCCTTTAGTGCTGCAAGATTGTCGAGCAGTCTGGCATGACTGTCTCAAGTCATTTATCTCAGGCAGCAGCCACTATTGACTTCTATATCAACATTTGCCATGCTGCCAAGGCTGTAGAGGAGAAATTGGTTAAAGATCAGAGCTTTGTTTCCACAGTGCATACTAAAGTATCAGAACTAAAGGAACAACATTCTTCTGTTTCCCACTTTTGAACTCAACTACTGGAGAAGAAAACTCAACTTGAGGAGGAGCTATCTGCAGTGAACCAGGCCTTAATCCGAACTGACACCAAACTGCAGATCACCAACCAAGGACTGGCTGACCGAAAGCAGGAAATGACCACAGCCATCCAGTTGTTCTCATCATTTAAGAATAGAACATCCATTGTAAAAGAACAACTGAGACATTGTAATGATTTCTGGGCCAATTTATGGCAGAATGTATTCAACTCTTTATGAAGAACAAATTCTTATTTATCATTTGAGTATTCTCGTGTTCTTGTACTTAGTGTTTATTTTATTCCTTGTGTTTCCCAAATGGTTGGAAAATAAGGCTTCAAATATCTGCCATTAATCTTTTTGGGATGTATGTATCCATTCAAATTTCTCAAATGGTATGCTCCAAAAGGCAGGACTCTATGAATTTGATATGGTCCTTCCCAATTAGGTGACCATTTGCCAAACTTATGGCTTTTAATCCCTATTGGGAGTATTGTCTTCCATACCAAATCACCTTCATCAAAGCCAATGTATTTGACTTTTTTATTATAGTTTTTGGCTGCTTTCTTCTTTTGAAAAAGAATGCTATTTAATGCCAGAATTCTAGCTTCATCTATGCTTTCTAATTCCAAGCACATACTCTGATGGTATTGCTCAGGATCTAACTGGTCTTGGCATCTTACCCTCAAGGACTTAACATTAATTTCCACAGGTAACACTGCATCATGCCCATATACTAAGGCATAAGGAGTGACTCCTGTGCTTGACCTTGGGGAAGTTCTATAAGCCCACAATACATCCAACAATAAGTTATGCCAATCCCTAGGATTGTCTTCCACAACCTTTTGTATTCCTTTTTTCAAGGACTTATTGGATGATTCAGCTTGACCATTGGCTTGTGCATAATAGGGGGTGGAATTAACAAGGCTAATTCCAAACTCTGCCACAAAAGACTTTACCATCTTCCCATCAAATACAGTCCCATTATCAACAGTTATAGTCTGTGGGATACCAAATCTATGGATTAAATCTTTAATGAATCCAATGACCTCAGTCTGGTCTACAGCCTTGTATGGCTTAGCTTCGACCCACTTAGTGAAGTAATCAGTGGCCACTAAAATGAAACAATGATGCTTCGAAGAAGGTGGGTGTATTTTCCCCATCATATCCATGGCCCATCCTCTAAATGGCCAAGGCTTCACTACTGCATGCAGGTCAGTTATGGGCACATGCCTTATTGTGCCATGCTTTTGACATGCCTGGCAACCTTTTGCATATTCTATGCAGTCTTTAAGGATAGTTGGCCAATAGTAGGAATGCCTTCGAAGCAACCATCTCATTTTCACCCCAGGCTGATGAGCACCACAGATGCCTTCATGAACCTCAGCCATAGCTGTTAATGCTTCTTTTGGGCCTAAACATTCCAGCAATAAACCATCTCCCCCTCTTTTGTAGAGAGCATTACCATACATCATGTATTGCATAGATTGCAATTTAATTTTTCTGCTGGCCTTCGAAGATGGGCCAGCCAAGTACTGCATTATTGGATGCCTCCAATCTTGTTCTTGTAAGTCATTATGGTTGACTTCCAGGACCACATTCCTTTTATTCAAGGGTGGTATTAATTTCTGATATGTTGTTTGGCTTATGTCCCTTTGAGCATTATCCCTTCTCTTGAAATTCGAAGCTTTCTGAGCCACATCATTAGCTCTATTATTCAAGAATCTTGGGACATGAGTTACATTTGCTATTTGAAATTGAGAAAGCAGATGTAATGCAACAACATAGTATGGCAACATGCTTATACTTTGACATTTGAAAATCCCTTTCACTTGGTTAACCACCAATTGAGAATCTCCAAATATGTCAACTGCATGAACTTGTAATCCAATAAGAATTTCCAGTCCCACTATTAAGGCTTCATATTCAGCTTGATTATTAGAACAAGTAATTTCATCCACTCTGAAACCATGTGTGGTTTCTACTCCTTGTGGTGACTTAATCACTATACCAATTCCAATTAGGCCATTGGCTTTTGATCCATCGAACCACATTTGCCATGGCTCAACACTAGCCATACCAAGTTCCATTATTCTTGGCTTTCTGTTTGAGATGGATGGTCTGCCAAAAAATTAGCTAAAACTTGTCCTTTTACTGCCTTTTGGGGAACATATTCTAAATGAAATTCTGATAAGGCTAGTATCCATTTGCCAATTCTTCCCCTCAACATAGGTCTAGATAACATATACTTAACCAAATCTGTGGTTGCAATTACCAAGACAGTTGTAGGCAAAAGATAGTATCTTAATTTCATTGCAGCAAAATACAATGCAAGGCACAGCTTTTCTACAGCTGAGTATTTACATTCACAAGAATTTAAAAACCTACTAAGGTAATAAACAGCTTGCTCCTTGCCTTCTTCATTGTCTTGGGCTAAGAAAGCTCCCAATGAATCCTCTGCTGCAGCTATGTATAACTTCAAGGGCTTCTCACCCTTTGGTGGCATCAGCACTGGAGGGTTGGCCAAGTAGGCTTTGATTCCTTCGAAAGCAATTTGATGCTCTGCTGTCCACACAAATTCCTCTTCATCTTTTAGCCTTAACAAGGAAGAAAATACTTTAGTTTTCCCTGCAGTGTTAGAAATGAATCTTCGAAGAAAATTAACCTGTCCAAGGAACTTTTGTAATTCTTTCTTACTTGATGGAGGTCTGGCTTCAATGATGGCTTTGGCTTTATTCTGGTCAATCTGTATTCCTTTCTTGTGTACTACATAGCCCAAGAAGTTTCCAGATGATACGCCAAAAGCACATTTAGAGGATTGAGTTTCAACTTGAACTTTCTCATTCTTTCAAAAGCTGCTTCTAAGTGAAACAGATGCTCCTCCATGGATTGGGATTTAACTACAATGTCATCAATATAACACTCTAAATACCCTCCAATGAGGTCATGAAAGATAGTGTTCATAGCCCTCTGATATGTAGCCCCAGCATTCTTCAGGCCAAATGGCATTTTAACCCATTCGAAGGTGCCAATATTCCCAGGACATCTGAATGCTGTCTTGTGGACATCCTCCTCTGCAATGCAGATTTGGTTATAACCAGAGTGCCCATCCATCATTGATAAAATTTGATGCCCTGCTGAACTGTCTACCAACAAATCCACTATAGGCATAGGATACTCATCTTTTGGAGTTGCTAGATTTAAGTTTCTGAAATCAATGCATACCCTCATTTTACCATTCTTCTTAACTACAGGCACAATATTGGATAGCCATTCAACATACCTGGCTGTCCTAATAAAGCCCACCTTGAGTAGTCTAAGAATTTCCTCCTTAACTTTCTGAACCACTTCTGGACTCATTCTTCTTGGTTTTTGCTTGTATGGCTTGAAATTAGGTCTCATAGGGAGCCTATGTTCCACTAATGACCTAATCCAATCCTGGTAGTTCATTATAAGACCATGCAAAACAATCTTTATATTTCCTCAGAACAACCAACAACTGGTCCCTGTCCAGAGCATTCAACCAAGCACTTATATAGGTGGGCTGTTGTATAGAACCTTCCCCTAAATTTACTTCTTCTAAGGGGTCTTGTGTCTGAGAACTTACTAAAGCTTCTTCTTTGATTCCTTCTGCCTTCGAAGCAATCTTCTTGCTTTGCTTTGCTCCCAGGTTCCTTAATTCAACATCTTTACCCTCCTCTTCATAGACAAAGTCTGTCCATAAGGCTTTTTCTTTTGTATCTCCTGGACTTTTGTTTCAATGTCCAATGCACAATATTTATCAAGGGCCAAAACTCTGGCCTGTTGCTGCTTCTGCTTACAGCCAATTATCATGGCTTCTTTCTCTTGCTCTTGCACTTTCTGGACTATTGATTTTACATCCAATATTGAGAACTTAATTAGAGCCAAAGACTTGGCTTCTTGTGCTTCATCTCTTTGCCTACAACCAGGCATCATTGTCATCCTTAACGACAACCTCTTCATCAGCACTTTCCTGGACTAAGTGCTTCAGGTGTGTCACTTCCTCATCAGCCGTCACTTCGGCTGAGCCATCAGGTTTCCTCAGTATACTGAGTGGTGTCACTCCCTCAATATACAATTTGGCCTCTGCGAAGTCTGCACAGGCTATGAAGAGTTGAGGATCTACATCAATTTCCTCTGTCTCTCCATTGCCCAAGGCCATCATTATTTTTTGATGCAAAGAGGAAGGCACACACTTGTTAGTGTGAATCCAATCTCTACCAAGTAAAGCATTGTACTTAGCATTGCTGTCGATAACGAAGAATGCCGTCATGCAATCCCTAGTTCCCACACTCAGGTTGATGGGCAGAATTCCCTGAGCCATCTATTTGTCTCCAGCGAAACCAGCAATGGTTGTGCTAGTTGGGATTAACCTGGGGTTCATTTTCCCTAGTTTCTTCAAGGAAGATTTCGGTAGTAAGTTCACCGCTGCCCCATTATCCACCAAGACTCGGTTCAATTGTATCCCATCGAAGAAGGCCTTGATATACAAAGGCTTGACATGCTGTGTCATAGAGTTCGAGGGATACTCAAAAGGATATGAGAGGTTGATACTCACCTCTTCTTCACTCTCGTATTCAGTTTCCATTGGGGTAGCCATTCCGGATTCATCTTGCACCATACTTACTTGTGAGTCTTCACTAGAGACTGGAATTGGGTCAATTTCTTGACCCTCTTGGTTCTCATTTTCAGCCTGGAATTCATGCGGTAGTATGTATACCATATTTACTGATACTGGAGGAAACGAGCCAAATTGGATGGCTGGCCGTGCCTATTTCTCCTCTTGGCCACCTTGTTCAGTTACTTCATAAGCATCTTCCATGCTGCATTCTGGCACTTCATTACTAACAAACTCCTTCGAATGGTCTTTTTTGACTGGCTTTTCAACCAAAAACGTCTGTTTAGCCATGAAGGCTTCGAACATTTCTTCCTCAACCATTTCTTTCTTTTGGCCTAGGCCAACTTCTTCTTCTGTCTCGCTATCACTCTCCATCAAAGCCTTCTCCAATCCTGCTAGACTGGACTTCTCTCTGGCTTTTAGTTCAGAGTGAACTTTGGCCAATTGTTCTCTGCTACAACCCATTTTGTCTTGTAGAGTTGATTTTGGAGTATGGTCTGACTTTGGATTCTTCTTTCCTTCTGTCTGGACCAATGAGGAGCTTTCTCCCCTTTCTTTCAGGTCTTTCTGGTACTGAGTGTACCTACGCTGAATCTTCCTTCTTTGTGTTCTAGAAATTACGGGGACCATATCTAGTTCCTTTGTTTTTGGGTGTTTAAGCAATACCCAATTGTTTGGAGCCACCAAAGGAGGTTTGACCATCCTACCTTGGTTTCTAACAACATCTCTCTAGGTGGACACTTCCCTAGGTTTGTTCTGCATCACAAACCAATCTGGAACTCCAGGTACCCACTGTAACAAGCCCGCGGGGGACCTCACAGGTTACAGTTCGGACTCGATTTATGTTACGGTTCTTAATCTGAACCAAAGAGTCCAAATCCGGCAAATCGTTTTGAGAAACAGATTTTTGAAAAGAAGTGCCAAACATGGACTGCTTTGCCAGATACAGAGTCGCCACCTAAATATTTTTAAAATGGAAAATTTAGGAAACCCTGACTCGGTGCCGAAGGCCACGTGTCCGTCATCACCAAATGTCTTGGCTCGGGAGCTTGGGTACGATCGGGGAAGGTCAGCTATGAACACCCTCTTTCGCCCGGTCCGAAGACCGGCCTCTACTAACCATGATATCCGATTTTGAAAACGTTATATGTTCTTATTCCGATTATTAGCCTAGAATTACTATGTTATGCACACAGCAAACAAGTATAGACTAGATCGCCTAATTTGGAAATAAGCATTGCATATCCGTTCGTTTTGAAAAAGGGCTTTGGAATTTGCTACTCGCAAGTAGGCTAAAACACGGATTTCAACGAGTTTTTCCAACTCAAACAATCCAACCTTCACCCACAGGCATTCAAACAGTTTATCACATAAGCAACTAGCCACATGGTAAACATGCTGTCATGTTAACATTCACACGCATGCGAGATGCTAAAACATAGATACTTACATCGTACTCCGTGCCAAAACAATAAACTGGTTAGTAATCATGCATGTCCTAGTTCATGTTAAGTGGCTAATGCAACACATGCGGGGATGAAGTTTAGAGCAGGCTCGGCTAACCCTAAAATGGCATGTGGAATGCAATCATTAGATGCACGTATTCAATTTAGATTTGAAAATACGATGCAGCTTGTATGATGTACCGAGCCCGGTGCATGTAAACAAATGTATGGATGCACGCATGCATTGCATAAGGTATGCTAAAATAAACGTGCCCTAATACTAACCATTAAAAGCAGGTAAGTAAAAGGGAGAAAGAAGTGGGGGTTGGAAGACATACACACCACTCACCCACACTTATTACAGATATGCCCTCGCTCGGAGGGACCGAAAGAATAATACAAATAATTAACCACGCAAGCTAATTAAATATTACAAATTAATTAAATTAACAAATTTATTTATCTAAGGAAAACGGTAAACCGCCTCGGGGCGAGGGCTCAATGCACGCGCACTCGGATTCCGCTCGGAATTGCACTGCCATGCCTAGCTTGCCTCTGTTTTCCCTGCTTTGTTCCTCTGAAAACTGCCAAAGTCTCAGAACTACTTCTCTGGATATTGGGAATCACCACCGGCTAAACAGAATATCCACCGGCTGCTATATGTGGCCATCGACACAGAATTCATCCATCGGCTGATAATTGATTGCCGGTCGGCACTAAACATTGCCGGCCGGCAATGAATTCCTGCAGAACCTGCAACTCACAGCAGCAGAGGGCAGAATCTTGCATGGCAGCTCAATTCAAGCAATGTATGCACCAAACACATTCCTTATCATGTTTGTGACTCAAAGGGGCATGTGCCTCGATTCTCGGGCCACCAATCACGCATTCCCATGCATGATGGCCCAAAGGATCAAATGTGCACTTTCAATCTCAAATGCATGCAAACCAAACAAACCAAAATCCCAGAGCTCAACAAAATAGCACAAAAATGAGGCCTTTCAAGGCCTAAGAGGGGCCAAACTTCCCCAAAGCACAAAGCACCCTTAATAAACTATCAAGAGGACTAAAAAACAGAGCCTTTTTGTATTAAACACCAAACGCAAAAACAGTTCAAAGATAGGTAAAAATGGAGTGCAAGAATGGGGTAAATAAAGCAAGTTTCTCACCCTTGTTGACCTTCTTCACCAAAGATGATGTTATTGCTTCCTTAAGCTCTAATCCAGCCAAAAACTTTAAGAACAACCTCTTGGAACCTCAGTAGCCAAGGGAAGGTGAAACACTAGGTGCTTGTGTGCAATAATGTGGACTAAAGCACCTAGTGTACAAACAAGAGAGCAAAAGAGAGATAGGATAGATATAGAACTCAAACCCTAAAACCAGAGCTTCTCTGAGGTCTTTTCTCTCTAAAAATGTCTAACCAACCAACCCTTGAGCCAAGAGGAGGAAGGGTTCTCTTATAGGCAACCAAACTTACAAGTTAAGCTACCAAGAAGCTCATCCCTCCATACACGTGTATGGAGGGAAAGAAGATGCAAGACAGCTGCCTTAAAATATCTCAAAAAGCAACTGAACAGTAGTCGGCTGGGCAAAAAAGTCATTTTGCCAAAAAAGAGTGCCGACTGGCAACAAATAGTGCCGACCGGCAATATATATTGCCGGTGGCAACAAAAACTAGCCGGTGGCCTCTAACTAGTGCCGGTGGTGTGTGGGGATGCCTCACAAGGCATCCTCTGCCTTTCCAAGGCAAAACACAAGTGTTTGGTGTAAAACCAGACACAAACAGTCAAGTTCGGAGATCCTGAGGCAAGGCGCGTAGCCGAGAACTCCGGGAACTCCAAACGAACACAAACATGGATGATCACCGGGTGTTCAAATGGTGACATCCAGGTCTTGAGGACGGTCAAAAATGGGGTGTCTACAGTTGCCCCTCTTTGACAGAACTCGGAAGTCATAACAATGACGGGAGTGAATGTCAAAGCCCAGAGACGACCCATTTTTGACAAGGCCGAAGACTTGGACAAACATACAAAGTGCAAATGGTTGAACTCGCAAGCTGCCTACGTATCCCTTTAGGAATCAAACCAGTGTAGTTCAGGCATAGGCATACAAGCCGCAGATAAGGTATGCGCCCGTAGGCGGGGGCAAGATGCAACTGACGATGCAAAAGGCCAAGCATAACTTATGATCATGCAAAGAAAGCTGTAATGAAGCACACATGCGACAGTTATAAGCTAGCATGCACCAGACTGCACTATAATGCAGAAAGGATGTAAGAGAATTATGCAATTCTCAATACGTCTCACGCGGAGAATACAATACCTGTGCGGCTCGTCCGGTTGCACCGGCTTCAAATGAGCCGTACATACAATATCGTGCCTGAAAAGAAAGAAAACTTAACAGGTGCAATATTGTTAGCAACATGCATGACAATGCAATGATGAATGACAATGCAATGATGAATGCAAAATGATATGCAATATATACAAAACAATACATAAACAATGCAAATGATATGTAATGCAATTGAAACAATGCAAATGATATACAAACTAAATGCAGAGCAATTGAATCATGATTCAATCATGAGCGGGTTGAAACTACACATATGTCAAATAGATTGGTGGAAGTAACGAGTCCGTCTACCATAGAACGATGTCTGAACTATGAGTGATGCAGACGGACACAAGGACGAGTAATTGGGTGGAATGACATAAGTGGGGTAACGACCCGCTGAGGAAAGAACAATGATCCTAATGCCGGATGCAATAATTACACTACAATGCAATATATACAATGGATATGGCATGTAGCCAAACCGTATCTCGCTTAGGAAGGGGATGCGCGCATACAAGCCGCATCTAATCACAGAACTGTACGCGTGCAGAACTGTGCTTTGACGTGAAAAGTATGGACACATACCAGACCAAGCTCAACAAGGAAAGGCGCAAGCCATAAATGGGGGGGAATGCAATGGATGCATGCAACTAAAATGCAATATATGCAATATGCAATGGAATGGATATTTACAATGGATAAGTGAAGGCGAAACATGCGTATCGACGCAGGTGAAGAATGCACGACAATGCGGGTGGAAGCGAAACATGCGCATCGACGCAAGTGAAGAATGCACAACAGTGCGGGTGGAAGCGAAACATGCGCGTCAACGCAAGTGAAGAATGCACGACAATGCGGGTGGATAATGCAGTGAGTGCATGCAAACTATAATGCAATATAGATGAATGTTTACAAAAAAAAAAATGAATGCATGACATATGCATGGTTTTTTGAAATGCATGACATATGCAGGGTTTTTTTTTTTGGAATGCATGACATATGCAATATTTACAATGATGCATGACATATGCATGTGTTTTTGTTTTTGATTTTTTTTTTTGAAATGCATGACATATGCAGTATTTAGAATGATGCATGACAAATGCAGTATGATGCAACGACTATGATTGCAGCTTTCCCTATCTTACCAACAGGGCAATATACTAGGTTGGTTCAGTATCCAGGATTGAGGCGTAGACATGCCGCCTCAACCTATGGGGCTTCCATACAGATTTCAAGCCGAGGGTACACCCTCTGGGTATTTAAACCAGACTTTAGTCTCGGAAATCCTGAACCTTTGCGTTCTAGGCATAAGCCGTTCGAACTCTAGTTTTCACCGTCCCAGTTGGTCTTCTAGGAACTCACCGCAAACACAGGCTGGTGGCTTTACCAGACCACCGGAAGTCGTTCGGGCACGACAAACACCAAAGGAATCGCACCTTCAGAGGATTTAAGGTCTCCTAGACCGGGATGCAATGCATGACAATGCATGTTTTCTTGTTTTTGTTTTTTGAAATGCGTGCCAACGCACGGCTTTTGAGATGCATGCCAAATGCAATGAGGTGTGCACCTTAATGCACCGGAGGTCTTGCACCTCCCGAGGATTTAAGGTCTCCTAGACCGGGATGCAATGCATGACAATGCATGTTTTCTTCTTCTTCTTTTTTTTTTTTTTTTGTTTTTGAAATGCATAACAATGCTCGTAACAAATGCATGACAATGCAAGTGAGCCGTGCGCCAATGCACCGAAGGTCTTGCACCTTTCGAGGATTTAAGGTCTCCTAGACCGTGCGTGTTTAAGGTCTCGCCAGACTGGGACGGAATGCATGAATTGAGATGCGGTGCACAAGACAGTGCAATACGCGAGATCGCGTGATGGAATGCATGCCAAATGCAATGAGATGCGCAAAACAGCGCGGTGCGTTAGACAACGCGAATGAAGGTCTTGCACCTCCCAAGGATTTTAGGTCTCCTGGACCGGGCGATGAAGATGCAAAATGATGCCAGTGAGGTACGCGTGCCTCAAAGGAATGCAAGATGCTGCAAGTGAGGTACGCGTGCCTCAAAGGAATGCAAGATGCTGCCAATGAGGTACGCGTGCCTCAAAGGATGCAAAATGCTGCCAATGAGGTACGCGTGCCTCAAAGGATGCAAAATGCTGCAAGTGTGACACGCATACCACAAGGAGATATAAAATGATGCAAGTGTGACACGCATGCCACACGAAATGTAAAATGATGCAAGTGTGACACGCGTGCCACACGAAATATAAAACAATGCAAGTGTGACACGCATGCCACACGAAATGTAAAACAATGCAAGTGTGACACGCATGCCACACGGAATGGAGAATGATAAGTGAGACACGCATGCCTTATGGAATGCAAAACAATGGAAGTGTGACACACGTGCCACATGAAATGTAAAACAATGCAAGTGTGACACGCATGCCACACGAAATGGAAGATGTAAGTGAGACATGCATGCCTCATGGAATGCAAAACAATGGAAGTGTGACACACGTGCCACACGAAATGTAAAGCAATGCAAGTGTGACACGCATGCCACACGAAATGGAAGATGTAAGTGAGACACGCATGCCTCATGGAATGGAAAATGTAAGTGAGACACGCATGCCTCACGAAACACAAAACAATGCAAATGTACTCGAGTGCGTGACAACGCACGTGTTTTTTTTCTTTTTGGAATGCGTGATAACGCAAAACAAGGAGATGCATGACAACATAAATGATGTGTCAAGCAACGACAACACGAATGACGTGCGAGGCGATGTATGTATTGAGATGCATGACAATGCATGAGGGATGCGCATGACGGTGCGACGCAATGCACCAGACAACATGATGAATGCATGCAACGCACGCGGGGCAACTTTTGAGTCTCGTAGGAGGCAAAAGGATACAACATTGCATGAATTTGAGTGCTATGTGCAGAAGACACGGTCCGGGGTCAAAACGGAGGCCGGTTGAGCATCGGAAACGCACCGTTTTGCACTGTTTTGAACAACAAAGGCCCTGAACCACACTTTTATCCCAGAAAAAGGTGTAGGAGGCTTGGAAATCACTGAGGAAGGGCACCAGAGGCCCACCGGCAGTCAGGGAACATCACCGGCCGTCCATCGGCACTAAAACAAATCCATCGGCAAACTATTGTGCCGACCGGCAAATAGTGTGGCCGACCGACACAAAATTCCTGTGTCGGGGCAGTTTTGGTATTTCGCTACGGGTGTTTTAAAATAGGGCCTCCAACCCTATTCTTTTCACTTTTCCTTGCTCGAAAATTCCTCCCCCTTCTCTCTAGAATATTTTCGGCCTTCGATCCTCGCATTTTCTCGCGTTTTAGGCTCGATTTCGTCGTTCGATTCGCGAATACCTTCGCGTTTCGCACATTTTCGACCGATCAAAATTTCATTTCGGCACATCGTTTGCCATTTTCATCTTTTTGGGACTTGTTCCCCTCGATTTCCTCTTCATTTCCATACCTTTTTCCCATCCCGACCTTTCCGGCCATTTTCCACCCTCCCGGGGGTTGACTTTCGAGTTGACTCTTCGTATTCCGAGCCGATTTTCATTCTTCGACCATTTTCCCGTCATTCTCGACATGGCCGACGACGTTCCACGTGGCGGGACTCCTTCGGATCATGAGATGGATCTCGAGGTTGAGCTCCTCCCGTTGAGCGAGCGCCCTTTCGATCCGGCGACCTACCGGCCGGCGATTCACGTTCTACCACCTGACGGACTACGCCAGTTCAGGAGTTTCGACATGGCGTTGGATCCCAAGCTTCTGCTGCGCGAGCCTACCTCTCACCTTTCCTTCGGCGCTTCCGAGGTAACATCTTTTCTCTGCTTTAATTTTCCGCACTGTAGAACCTTTTAACTGTCCACTGCCACAGCCGATTACAGTCTTTAACTGCTTAGTTCTTTAACTGCTTAATTCCGATACACTAATACACTGTATATCGTAGTTGATTGCAAATGCACTCGTAACTGATTACCCGTTTAAGACTCACACGCGCACACACACTGCACTAGCCTTGAACCACTCAAACCACGGCACACACCGTATTTCACTGCAAACACCATTGCCCGGTATCTGTTTGAATCTGAAAACATGCATGCATGCTACATTTGCACTGAACCACTCAAACACGTTGACGCATCACACGTTGTAGTTCACTAAAAGCACACCGGCACCCGATATCGCTTTGCATTCACTCACCGACACTGCGTGTGTCAAACTTTCGGAACCACAGGAATCACATTGGATATATGTTGTTAGCATATTGTTCTTGTTGAATTTCTCTCTTTTGCAGGTACGATATTGTATGTACGGTTCATTTGAGGCTGGTGCGACCAGACGAATCGCGCAGGTATCGTATCTTCTCCGTGTGAGACGCGACGAGAGTTGAATGATTCTTCGCATTCCTAACTGCATGAAATGTAGTTGTTGCTTTGCATTCTTGCTTAAAACTGTTGCATCTATTTGCGAATACTTGCTTCATTACAGCTTGCTGCACTTGCATGATCGTTTGGCTCTGTGCATGTCGCTTTGCATTTTGCCCCCCCTGCCTGCGGGCACGCCTGCGGGCATATCTCTTTTCATCTTGTATGATTGTCTAAGTCTTTGGCCTTGTCAAAAATGGGTCGTCTCTGGGCTTTGACATTCACTCCCGTCATTGTTATGACTTCCGAGTTCTGTCAAAGAGGGGCAACTGTAGACACCCCATTTTTGACCGACCTTAAGACTCAGATGTCACCGATTGAGCGCTCGGTGATGTTGCATATCGTGCTCGTTCAGAAGTCTCAGAGTCGCGGCCGTGCGCCTTGCCTCCGGACTTCCGAACTCTCTTCTGTGCCTTGCCTCGGTTTGCGAACCAGACTCAGTTTTCTCTGTTTTCTTTCCTGAGGGGAGGGAGAGGTCCCGTAGACCATCTCTCAGTGGCCGTGGGCTACATTTCGTGCCCGTAGGCCATTTTGCCCATTTCGGAGCCCGGTTCCCGATTTTCGGAGCTGTCAGGCCGTGTGCCTCGTTCGGGACCACCCAACCATCTCCGATTCCTCCGGTTTTGGCATGCATCTCATTTACTCCCTTTCGAAGGACACTGGGTCTTAGATACCCACTTCGTGGCCGAATGCCACTTTCGGTGCTTAACAGCCTATTTTCGGGACTCCGAACTGCGTGTTTTGGTCCCCGAGCATTCGTTTTGCATCGGCTTTCGTTCATCTTTGGCAGGTACCTCTGTTTTATCATCAGGAAGATCACTAGAGGGTGGGAGGCTAGCAATTGTCTCAGCAACCTGTTATGCTCTTCCGGCGCCCCCCGGCGCCCGTTTTTCTCACTTCCGGGCTAATGTTGAACACCCTAGGGCCATTTTCTTCAAGCCAAAACCACATATTTGTGTTGTACACACATGGGAGGACCCTAAAAACACATGGCCGGCCAGTAATTGTTTTGTCCATTTTGAACCCTCTTTGAAAAGTGGCTTGTTGTTTCTCCTGTTTCAGAGTTGCCAATTTCCAACCATAGGGCCTTGCTGTACATACATGGGAGGCCACCAATGTGTGGTGGCCGGCCAGCAATTCTTTGTTTCATTTTTACCCCTTGGCCGGCCGGCCATAGGGGGTGGCCGGCCGGCCACCTGCAGCAAAAGCACATGGCTGGCCATGCTCCTTGGGGTGTGTTCCTTACAGCTGCACAGCTGTTTCCCCCAGAAAAGATCTGTATCCGGGGGATATTTTGGAGGGGAATACTTGGGTGCATTTCCCTCCACTTGCCTCCTCCTTTTTGGCCTTTATAACAGCAGCTCCAACACTCTCTCAAGGGTTAGAAAAATTGGCTTGAGCATACACATTCATATCTCTATCCATCTCTCTCAAATCTTCAAGTTTTGGTGCCTTTTGTTCATCATCATCAAGCACCACCATCACCACTCCATTTCCAGCAACAAGGAGAGGTTCTTAAGGGCTTAGAAGCAACATTTCCCAAGCCAAGAAGCAAAGAAAGAAAGGTCTTCAAGGGTAAGTCTCACTTTCCCTCTTTTGTAGCCCATTTTTGCCTCATTTCTTAAGCCTGTTTGCTCACTGTTTTGAGCTCCGACCAATACTGAAAGTGGTCCTCTTTTGAGCTATTATTGATGTTTGTTCAAGGGCTCAACACTGTTTGAGCCCTCCATCTTACACTTATTTCAATATCATCTTGTATGTCAATATTTTGCATGCTTTTTCTAGCCTATGAGTGATCTGTTTTTGAGCATGACATAAACTGTGAGTGGGCCTATTGTGAGCCCCTATTCAACATTGAAGAAGGGCTCAACCCTATTTGGCCTCTCTATCATGCACTTGCTTCATAATCTCTCATATTTACCGTAAATTTGCATGATTTGTTTGACCTACATGTAGTCTGTTTTGGAGCATGTCATGAACTGTGAGTAAGATTATTTTGTGTCCCTCTACAACATTGTAGAAGGTATCAACCTTTTTGGGGGTCTCCATGTTATACTTGTCTTTATATCCCTCTTTGACCCCCATTTTTGCATGCTTTTTTAAGCTTATCTAACATCTGTTTTCGGCCATCATCAGAACTGGAAAGAGTCATATTTTGATCTTCTTGACATATTTCATTAAGGGTCTTTTCTGGTTTGATGAATGTTTGGGGTACGTCATGTTATAGCCCTATGTATCCTCAATCTTGCATGACATTTTTAGCATGTTTTCATACTGATTTGGGGATTCATCTACTGTAAATGTTCATATTTTTAGTCCCTCATCTCATCAGTGTTGTAGAAGGTACTTTTTCATTTGGGCATCGTATGTATCACTTGCTTCAATACCCCTCTCTTGGCCCGTATTTTTGCATGTCATTGTTGCCCTATCTATGCTTGCTGTTTATCTTTTTATGATGAAAAATGCTTGTATTGGGGCTGCCTTGCTACTGTATTTTCATTTCATGTCCATATTATGCATGTTTAGTATGGCTGTAGGCCATTTCGGGTGCTTAATATCGCATTTCGGGACCATCCCGTGCATTTGGTGTCTTTTCCCCACCTTTCGGACTGTTTGCATCATTTTGTGAGTGCTGAAAATTCCATTTGCATGTTTGCATATCATTTCCATGTCATTTCATGCCTTACGGCCCTTGCCTCGGTTTGCGGCCCGTGTGCACGCATTTCGAGGCATCTTCTTATTTTCATCTCACGGCTTCTTATGTGAGTGTGGCTGAGGCCCTCTCATGTTAGTATAAGTCCAATTTGCATTTGGAGTGCCATTTCATGCTTTATGTCATCGCCTCGGTTTGCGCGCCCGTGTGCACGCATTTCGAGTCATCTCCTTTTTTATCCGTCGGCCTCTTATGTGAGTGTGGCTGAGGTTCACTCATGTTAGTGTAAGCCCATTTTGCATTCTGTATGTCATTTTAGTCTCATCGCATTGCGTATGCCATTGCCTCAGTTTGCGCGCCCGTGTGCACGCATTTCGAGGCACTTCTTTTTTTATCCGCCGGCCTCTTATGTGAGTGTGGCTGAGGTTCACTCGTGTTAGTGTAAGTCCATTTGCATTGCGTATGCCATTTTAGCCTTAGGATCATCGCCTCGATTTGCGTGCCCGTGTGCACGCATTTCGAGGCATCTCATTTTCATAGCATTGTGCATGCTAGGATTGTATTTTAGCTGCATTCCACGCATATCATGCACATTGCATCGTGTTCGGGATAGGAGTTAGCCCGGGCACGGGAAACGAGCACGTTTCGTACTCCGAGTGACGGAACGGGTCTCAATTCCCAAGTCACCGACACTCCGGATTACCCATGATGGAGTTAGGTTTTATTGTAGCATTCATCTGCATTCATCTTATATCGAGTTGTGCAATTCGACTCCTCGGCCATCATGCATCGATATGCGTGATTGGTGCACGAGGATCGAGGCATGCCATATCTGTGAGAAATACATTGCTATGCCCCTTTCCTGCTCTCTGTTGCAGCATATCAAGAATCAGCAGCCTTCCGAGGCTTGGCACGCATCCGAGGAACATCGCAAACAGAGGCTAATTGGGGCATCCCAGTGGATTTCCACGGCAACAACACATATATTCATCAGAATCGAGGCAGCCCCTGGCTTGCATGCCAGTTTACAGCTTTCTTAGTTTTAATTTGTATATTATTCGGACTGTATATTTCGGACTGTATTATTCTTTCATTCGGACTGTATTATTTATTCGGACCCTCTGTGCGAAGGCAAAATTGTAATAAGTGTGGGTGAGTGTGATGTATGTCTTCCAACCCCACGTCTTTCTTCCCTTTTATTTACCCGCTTACGATGGTTAGATATAAGGCATATTTCAATTAGCATACAGTATGACAGCATGTTTGCATCATTCATCTGTTTTGCACGCACCGGGCTCGGCGCATCATACAAACTGCATTGGTATTTCAATTCCAAATTGAGTGCATGTTAGCTGTAGCATTTCACATGCCATGTTTAGAATAGCCGAGCCTGCTATAGTTGCATTATTGCATGTGTTGCATTAAGCATTCCTGTATATTTAGGATCATGCATGATTTCTAATCGTTTTTTGTTTTAGCTTGGAGTACTCGGTAAGTTTTACTTTAGCATCCTTGCATGCGTGTGAGTGTTGCCATGATAGCATGCTTACCATGAGGCTATGTGCTTATATGATATAACTGCCTTGAATGCCTGTGGGTGGAGGTGGTGTACTTGAAGTGGGACAATGCATTGATTGTTTGTTTTAAGCCTACTAGATAGTGGCAAATCATGTTTTTCTAAGCCCACCTGGAGGGTGACAAATCCACATCTTAGCCTACCTGCGGGTAGCACCATCAAGCCATTTTCAAACAAACAAACATGAAGTGTTTGTTCCAACTCAGGTGATCCAGTCTATACTTGTATGCTGTGCGCATCACATAGTAAACCTAGGCTAATAACCGGAATAGAGAATACACAATGTTTTCAAAAATAGATATCATGGTTAGTAGAGGCCGGTCTTTGACCGGGCGAGCGGGGTGCTCACGAAGTGACCTTCCCCAATCGTACCCAAAGTTCCCGAGCCGAGGCAACTTGGTGATGACGGACACGTGGCCTTTGGCACCGAGTCAGGGTTTCCTAAATTTCCCATTTAAAAAACATTTAGGTGGCGACTCTGTATCTGGCAAAGCAGTCCATGTTTGGCACTTTTTCAAAAAATCTGTTTTCAAAACGATTTGCCGGATTTGGACTCTTTGGTTCAAGATTAAGAACCGTGACATTTGAGTCCTTCGAACTGTAGTGACCCAATATTGAACCAGAACGGGGGGGACTCGCACTGCCTTTCCCCGGGATGCGTTCGGGGACGTCTACAGCGCGGCACCGCCTCTCGCGCGCGTCCCGCTGTCGTCCGGTACTCCCTGGTTCGAGGTGCAGTTCCGGGTCCAGCCCCTCCTCGTGTGATACAGCTCCGATGACCCCAGAGGCCGTGGAGAGATATGCTCCGCGGCTTCCTCATGTTCCTATTCAGGACGACCCTTTTCGCCGACCGGGCGAACACAGTGCCCCTCTGCCTTCTTAGCGCACTGGTGGATGTCAGAGACATTTTGCATTATGACTGGGGGTGGTGGCCGCTCTGGCCACCCTTTATGGGATATATGAGCTCAGCCTCCCGCGGCAGTGGACAACTGCTCGGGGGTTACTGGCGTGCTTGGGAGGTACATTTCTTTTCCTGCCTTTCATTTCAGTTCTATACTTTCTGTACTCTGTACACTGCACACACTGTAGTCTGCTTTACACTTGCTGTAAACTGTACACACAGCACATACATACTCTGCTTTACACTGACTGTACACTGCTCACACTGTACACTCTGCACAATACACTGTAACCACGCTACTCATACTGTACACTCTGCACAATACACTGCACAACACTGCTCTGCTATTTCTGCCTTCTATTTTGTATTCTGCTTTATCTGATAAATGCACTGGTATTTATCTTGCAGTTGTGGGTTTACGCCTACTTTCCTAGGCTCGCTCCTGTACCCGATGCAGAGACCCCTCTGGTCGTCCCTTTTTTACGCCGCTTTGACGGAAGATGCGTGCGGAGGCCCCGGGAGCCTTCAGCTTTTTCCGCCGCTACTTCGACACCATCACCTCTGCCGAGGTATGTTTTACTTGCAGTTCATTTAAGCTTCGTCTTTCCACTGTATATTAGCCATAACAGTAGGTAACAACTGTATTTCAATTTCAGATCACCTGGCAGCCTTGGGCTCCTTTGCTAGCCGTGGCGCGGGATCGGTTTGCCGCAGCCGTTGATACCTCGCGTTTCCGGATTCTGCTCGAGGGCCCGGTCTGTCGGGCTTGGTACCTGGTGAGCATTTCTTTTCTTGCGTCAGACCCTAGGCCTACCTGAGCAGATAGTCCCGGTGCACCCTCCTAAGCATATGCGGGATACTGAGAGGTTCACTGCCGAGCAGATGGCAGACTATACTATCGGCTGGGAGGCGGACGACTTCCGAGGCGAGGGCGATTACTCGGAGTACGTCCGGACCTTCATCATGCGACCTCTGAGCGGCGGCCGCCGAGTGGAGAGAAGGGGACCTGTGGCGCCAGCGGCCGGAGCAGGAGCTGGAGGGGGAGCGCCGAGGAGGGCTCGAGTCCGTGGCAGGGGTGGAGTTCAGCGAGGGTGAGGGACCGGTTGGCCTGCTCTGCCCGCTGCTTTGACTTTCAGAGGACAGGGTGGGGCGACCTATCAGATCCCCTTTGCTCCTCCACCAGCTGACCACGAGTTTGTCGGTGTCCCCCGACTTGCCTCCGGTATGTGTTACTGCATTCTTCTTCTTCGTCTGTGTTATTTCATTTCAGTTTATTTGATATTCCACAGAAATATTGATGCATTTGATACTTTTGCAGGCGTCTTCTGAGTACACCCGGCAGTCATTGGAGATGAATGCCTCCATGATGGGGATGCTACAGCGGACATTCGACCTCCTAGCCCTCTACAGCATTCCGGTATGTTCTTTCTGACCACGGCCTCAAACCATACACAAACTGCTTTACATAATCTGATGCACAACACAACATCTGATAAACTGCTCACGGCATCTGATACACTGTACTCACACATTGCACCCTGCACTAACTTACTGTTCACAGCATCATACACTGTACTCATACACTGCATTCCGCACTGATACACTGCTCACAGCATAGTGGCATACATACACTGTACTCATACACTGCATTCCGCACTGATACACTGCTCACGGCGTACATAAACTGTACTCATACACTGCATTCTGCACTGATACACTGCTCTCAGTATTCTCAGTATTCTGATGTATTCACATTTCATGCTTTTTCAGCCTCCCTTCCAGATTCCTCCGGTGGGCGGCGCTCTAGCTGGACCTCCCATTTCTACTCGGGATGGCAGAGCATATCCCCGCACCAGAGGGGGGCGCACTCATGTCGGGAGTAGCTCGCGGGCTCCGGTTCCGGATGATGAGTCTGAGGCAGAGACAGAGGCGGAGGAGACCGATGATGGCTCGGACTCGAGCTCAGATGGCGATGCCCCTGGTGGTGCCCCTGTTGATGACGCTCCTGGACCTTCGTCCAGGAAGAGGACCAGGACAGATTGATGGCCTTGGGGTCATTTTGACATTTGATACAGATTTTTGCTGTTTTTTTTGTTTTTTTTCCCCTTTTGTCAGTAGTTAGGGTACTTTGTACTGCGGCAGGCAGATTTTTGTTTCCCAAAACTTATGTACTTGAAAAGATGATATGAAATGAAACAAACTTTTTGTCTGAAAAAGTGTTTACATTTGTGTATATTTCATACCCTGCACTACATTGCATCATATTACACCCAAAATGTAAATGATATTGATCTGTTGTCTGAAAATTGAGCACTTGCATTATGATAATCGGATAACCAACCAACTAACAGCAGACAACTCATACAAACAACACTACCCAACTGCATAATGACAAATACATACAGCCATACTCTACTGGGGATTGATCTGCATACAGCCCATAACACAGCACTTGGTTCATTCTGCACACAGCAAACCCTGAACAAATAACCCAATCTGACAAGACGGATCACAAAACTGACACGGTTGCAGTTGAAACACACTCGGGTGTCCCAAATTTTCCCCTTTCTTCTCTTGCTTCGCACGAATGTAGAGAATGGCACAGCATTCAGAGCACAAACGATTTTTTGAAATAAAGAAGGGTTTTCAACCAGGGTATCGAGCCTACCACAAAACACAGCGAGACAGACTCAAACAGAGAAACAAAAGGCACACGACCTGAACACAACAAGACACACTCGGAAAAGACTCAAAGCTAACGTCGAGACCGACAAATCAAAAGACACGACACACGGACATGTTTACAAAAAGACCTTAGATCTCGAGGAGCCAATTCCTCCGGGTATTATATCCCACCTTTCTGATTTGTGATACTCACATCACTCGGCCCTCAGGCTCGGTTTTTCTCTCAAACCCCTTTTCTTACTTTTCTCTCAACTTACTCCTCTCTATTCTTTATTCTCTCATTTTTCATCCCTCCCCAGGGTGATTGATGGATGAATAGAAGTCACAGGTTCACGCCCAGCACTGTTAGCTCACGGCTATTTCTTCTGACGAATGGAGCGCCTTTCCGGCGAGTATGTTGACGGGGAAAGGCAGGAGACCTGACTCAACTGTGCCCCTAGTTCGTCACTTTGACCATTTTTTTTTTGTTTTTCTTCCTTTCAAATGAGAGTTGGATTAACACACTTATTCGATTTTTGACTTGAAAATCATGCAAATCAGGCTGTGAGCACTGAAAATTCTCCTTTTAGGTCCAAACATGGTCCAATTTTGAAAAACGAAATAGTTTTCGAGAAAATAAGTCAACCTTAGTGAAAATTTTCAAAAACTATTTTCGCAAACAGTCAACGCTCAACGAGCGCGGAACTTACCCTCGAGATATGCAACCTCGGATCGGAGGCAATGGCAAATTGCCCCTGGCTTAGGGGGACAAGGCAACGGAAAGTTGCCCCTGGTTTGGACGGTAACTCAGGGCAACTTATGGCACTGTATGGCAACGGAAAGTTGCCCCTTGTTTGGATGATGCCGCGGCACATTGTAAGCCAGTCCTTGTTGATGACGATCGGACCCTCAGACGCGGAAGAGACGAAGACGGTTTGAATCAATATATGGACACAGTCACCTGGAAGGTGTTGGTGGTTGGACTTCAAGAGGTAGTTGGTCACGTAGTTCCAGGTTACTGCAAACGAGGCATTGGATTCGGAGGAGGCACAAGTGATCAAAACCATGACATGGATTGAGACGCTATGGAAGCGTTGGGGGCTGGACTTCAAGATGAAGTTGCCTACGTATCCCAAACATGGGAATCAAGCCTTACGTAGTTCCGGTTAAGGTACACTCGGTTTTTTAACCTTCACTGTTTAGGCTCTAACTTTTGCCAAGGTGCCCAATGCGGGTTTTCGACCTTGCGAGCTATGTTTTTTTTTTCTTTTTCTTTTCATTCTTTTTTCTTTTCTTTTGTATTTTCATTTCTTTTTCTTTTTTTTTTTTCTTTTCTTTTGATATTTTTTTTCTTTTTTATTTTTTTTTCTTTTTTTTTTTTGCTCACTTTTGCCTGGGTCCGCCCTTCCGGGTTTTCGTCCAGCGAGCCTCTCAAAGGGTAAAAGTGTAGCAAGCCCATGCCAAATGGTTTTGAGATTGAAGCCTTTCTGTGTCCAGGAGAATGACTACTGTGTTGATTTGCAGAAAAGTTCATCACGGCTGCTTCATGAGCCCTGCCTGGTGGGATTTGATCTCCTTGATCTGACTTTGATGCCTCTTGCTCGAGGGCTGCCTCAAAATAGGCCACACAGGCGTTTCATGGCACTGTTGAATGCTTTGAACGGATTCCAGTTTGCAACAGATAAATTGAATCTTGAGGCCGAGAGCGATCCTGGGCTGCACAATCTCAAGAGTGATTCCACACAGGTCTTTGCAAGGCTGCGCAAAATATTTTGTTTTTGAAAGTTTTTAAGAAAGCGACAAATCGCTCGCGCTGAAGATGGTGTGGAACAGTCTGAATCAACCAGGATCCTTCTCAGTACTCACGCCGATAAGCATAAATTCATTCATTGAAAGCTTAGCATGCCTCTCCTTTTCCTCAAAATGATCAAAATTTTCAAAACCCGAGGAATTCCTTCCTCTTCGTTTTCATCACCGCAGTGTTCGAAAAGGTTTTTACGAAAAGCTTAAGTCATTATAACGATGTTTTAAGGCACAAGAGAGTAGGTGAAATGCACTGTCGTTCCATTCACATCTTCTGGCACGGCTGACTCGAATAGCAACAAAGTACGGAACGTGATAGCCACAGCTGTTTCATTCAGATTTGTTGTAAACTGGCTCCTTGGCAGCAACAGACTCAAAAAGCAAAAACAAAAGGATATTTCGAAACGGCGATCGAGGCGACAACCCCGGAATCACCTAGTATTCTATACAAGAGGGACTGACTCATTACAACAAGACAGACCCTTAAGCAAAAGGACTGACTCAAAACAATGAGACAGACTCAAGACAAAACAAAACAGACTGACTCGACACCCAAGTCAGAATTTACAAAATTAACATTAACAGATGCCCAAAAATGCGTGCCAAACGCCACATCCAAAAATGCGCCAGGCACTGCCCGCAGGCGGTTCACCTTCTGATTACATACTCGCAGTATCTGTGTCCTCAACATCCAACAACTGGGTGGTGACGGACTTTGCTGAGGTAGGGGGGAGGATAACCTCGTTGTCAATCAAATCTTGCACCTCATGCCGGAGGCGAAAACAATTGTCGGTAGCATGGCCTGTCTGCTGGTGGTACGCACAGTACAGAGCAGCATCATGTGTGGCAGGGAGATTCTTCGGGAGAGGCCGAGGCTCCAGGGGTTTAAGGTGTCCCCTCTCGGCAAGGATTTGAAGTGCCTTGGACAATGGCATGTAGAGAGCATGGAAGACCCTGCGCCCTCGGGGCAGGTATTTTGGAGCCTGAGCACTCTTGCTAGATGCACTAGCGAACGGATCGGCGGGGGCGGCCTGGATTTCTGATCCTTTCCGAATGCAAGGTTAGGAGGGGAAAGGACTGTTTTGGCATGACGGGGCCTGTCCCGGTTCTCTGATTGACTGGAACTGCCCTCAGGCGGAGTGGGGAAAGCGTCCTCTACAGCTTTTGTCATGATTGCAGATATCTGTTGCTTGTTCATTCCCCCCCGGCTTTCAAGCCTCGACTGCCCACAGCAGCTGTTCGATAGGGTCGGCATCTGTCTTCATCTTGCCTTTGTCTCCTCTCCGGCCTCAGCCTGATCTAGAGTTTGGTTTGATGCGTCGTTGCCATAACTGGGGGTCATCTCCGGTTGCGGTGGCTGAGTTCAATTACTATCCGTCCCAATAGCGGGGGCTCCTGGGGTACAAAGCCTCCGGCATATGGTGCGGCTGGTGGCGAAACAGACACTCCATAGGCGAGATCTGCCACAGATCTTTGAAGATCACCTATCATCCCCATTAGTTCAAATGTAGTAGGCTCGCGAGCCTGATATAGCTGAGGGGCCCAAACTGGGTGCGCGGCCGGCGATCTGGGTGGATGCGGCATGTCAACAGTAGTCTCATCTGTGTAGGGTGATTCCTTGATCCCAACGCGGCCGTCATGACCACGATCTCTTCTGAATTCTGCGTCATGCTAAGTCCTGCCTCAGCAAGGAGAAGACACTAACTGTTCTGGATCAATTCTCTGAATCTCTGAACTGAAACGGAAAAAACACAGCAGCATCATTCAGCCCCAAACAGATCAAACACGGGTGTAGTCGAACAACTGCACTCTACTACTGAACACTGTTCCCCAGAATCACTATTCAAAACTGAACTGATACCCGCCGACACAACTGATTCTCAACAACGCTGATACTGGTGCCCTCAGGCCGGATACCCAAACTTGCAAACTGATATGTGCGTTCCTGCAGAGATACACTCTAAAAGCACATAACAGGTAAAAGAGAGCCAATACACCCCTATGTTGGGGTAGGGTTTCCCTGCCCTATTTTGTCAGGAGTTAGGAGTTAGGGTTTCACTACGCACACACAGCGGCTTCAAACAACCTATATCGGGTAAGCAACCTGTCCTAGTTTGGAATGCTCACTATGGATCCGAATATGCACTAGGTCGAATGGTCAAAAGGGGTGCCCCGGTAAAACCGGGGTTGTGTTCCCATACTGGCAGAGCCCGCAACCGGTCAGCCTTATGGACATGCCTTGACAAGACAAGCCTCCACAAACCGCTCAGGAATAGCAGATGGCCAACACGGTGTCATAGGCGCACCAATGCACATGCAATGTAAAGAAACACACAAGTGTAGTCAAAACAAGATATCACGAGTTCGAGTCAAGCTCTCTAAAGTCCCTAGCAGAGTCGCCAGAAACTGTAACAAGCCCGCGGGGGACCTCACAGGTTACAGTTCAGACTCGATTTGTGTTACGGTTCTTAATCTGAACCAAAGAGTCCAAATCCGGCAAATCGTTTTGAGAAAAACAGATTTTTGAAAAGAAGTGCCAAACATGGACTGCTTTGCCAGATACAGAGTCGCCACCTAAATATTTTAAAATGGGAAATTTAGGAAACCCTGACTCGGTGCCGAAGGCCACGTGTCCGTCATCACCAAATGTCTTGGCTCGGGAGCTTGGGTACGATCGGGAAGGTCAGCTATGAGCACCCCCTTTCGCCCGGTCCGAAGACCGGCCTCTACTAACCATGATATCCGATTTTGAAAACGTTATGTGTTCTTATTCCGATTATTAGCCTAGAATTACTATGTTATGCGCACAGCAAACAAGTATAGACTAGATCGCCTAATTTGGAAATAAGCATTGCATATCCGTTCGTTTTGAAAAAGGGCTTTGGAATTTGCTACTCGCAAGTAGGCTAAAACACGGATTTCAATGAGTTTTTCCAACTCAAACAATCCAACCTTCACCCACAGGCATTCAAACAGTTTATCACATAAGCACTAGCCACATGGTAAACATGCTGTCATGTTAACATTCACACGCATGCGAGATGCTAAAGCATAGATACTTACATCGTACTCCGTGCCAAAACAATAAACTGGTTAGCAATCATGCATGTCCTAGTTCATGTTAAGTGGCTAATGCAACACATGCGGGGATGAAGTTTAGAGCAGGCTCGGCTAACCCTAAAATGGCATGTGGAATGCAATCATTAGATGCACGTATTCAATTAGATTTGAAAATACGAATGCAGCTTGTATGATGTACCGAGCCCGGTGCATGTAAACAAATGTATGGATGCACGCATGCATTGCATAAGGTATGCTAAAATAAACGTGCCCTAATACTAACCATTAAAAGCAGGTAAGTAAAAGGGAGAAAGAAGTGGGGGTTGGAAGACATACACACCACTCACCCACACTTATTACAGATATGCCCTCGCTCGGAGGGACCGAAAGAATAATACAAATAATTAACTACGCAAGCTAATTAAATATTACAAATTAATTAAATTAACAAATTTATTTATCTAAGGAAAACGGTAAACCGCCTCGGGGCGAGGGCTCAATGCACGCGCACTCGGATTCCGCTCGGAATTGCACTGCCATGCCTAGCTTGCCTCTGTTTTCCCTGCTTTGTTCCTCTGAAAACTGCCAAAGTCTCAGAACTACTTCTCTGGATATTGGGAATCACCACCGGCTAAACAGAATATCCACCGGCTGCTATATGTGGCCATCGGCACAGAATTCATCCATCGGCTGATAATTGATTGCCGGTCGGCACTAAACATTGCCGGCCGGCAATGAATTCCTGCAGAACCTGCAACTCACAGCAGCAGAGGGCAGAATCTTGCATGGCAGCTCAATTCAAGCAATGTATGCACCAAACACATTCCTTATCATGTTTGTGACTCAAAGGGGCATGTGCCTCGATTCTCGGGCCACCAATCACGCATTCCCATGCATGATGGCCCAAAGGATCAAATGTGCACTTTCAATCTCAAATGCATGCAAACCAAACAAACCAAAATCCCAGAGCTCAACAAAATAACACAAAAATGAGGCCTTTCAAGGCCTAAGAGGGGCCAAACTTCCCCAAAGCACAAAGCACCCTTAATAAACTATCAAGAGGACTAAAAAATAGAGCCTTTTGTATTAAACACCAACGCAAAAAACAGTTCAAAGATAGGTAAAAATGGAGTGCAAGAATGGGGTAAATAAAGCAAGTTTCTCACCCTTGTTGACCTTCTTCACCAAAGATGATGTTATTGCTTCCTTAAGCTCTAATCCAGCCAAAAACTCTAAGAACAACCTCTTGGAACCTCAGTAGCCAAGGGAAGGTGAAACACTAGGTGCTTGTGTGTAATAATGTGGACTAAAGCACCTAGTGTACAAACAAGAGAGCAAAAGAGAGATAGGATAGATATAGAACTCAAACCCTAAAACCAGAGCTTCTCTGAGGTCTTTTCTCTCTAAAAATGTCTAACCAACCAACCCTTGAGCCAAGAGGAGGAAGGGTTCTCTTATAGGCAACCAAACTTATAAGTTAAGCCACCAAGAAGCTCATCCCTCCATACACGTGTATGGAGGGAAAGAAGATGCAAGACAGCTGCCTTAAAATATCTCAAAAAGCAACTGAACAGTAGTCGGCTGGGCAAAAAAGTCATTTTGCCAAAAAAGAGTGCCGACCGGCAACAAATAGTGCCGACCGGCAATATATATTGCCGGTGGCAACAAAAACCAGCCGGTGGCCTCTAGCTAGTGCCGGTGGTGTGTGGGGATGCCTCACAAGGCATCATCTGCCTTTCCAAGGCAAAACACAAGTGTTTGGTGTAAAACCAGACACAAACAGTCGAGTTCGGAGATCCTGAGGCAAGGCGCGTAGCCGAGAACTCCGGGAACTCCAAACGAACACAAACATAGATGATCACCGGGTGTTCAAATGGTGACGTCCAGGTCTTGAGGACGGTCAAAAATGGGGTGTTTACACCCACGAACTTACTAACTCAGCTGTTGAACTGTTTCTTTCCTCCTTTGAAGCCATCTTCGAAGCTGGCTGTGAAGGCCACTGTTTGGCCTTGACTTCATGTTTTGGGCCTAATTCAGACCTTTGATGAAGGTAGCCACTTTTTGTCCTGCGTGATGCTGGTCTAGGGGGCCAATCTCTAGCTTTGATCCCATAAACTGAGCCCCTCTCCGACCTCCTTTCAGAATGACTGCTCTCCATTCTGTAATAATTAGGTGGCCTGGACTCATATAAAGGCCTCTTACCTTTAGAATGCATTCTATCAGCTGTTGGCTCAACCATTAATGGCTACTGCCTAACACTAGTTGGGTATGGCCTTTTGTTATGAGCACTGGTTGGTTTAGGACGTCTTTGCACATCCCTATAGTATTGCTTCCCATCAATCGGGAGTTCTTTCAGCCACTTATAGCTCAACCTACACCTGGGACACATTCTTTGGATAATTGCTGCCTCCAAGGAATCATCATCCAGTGTTTCTTCATCAGAGTCTTTTCCCTGACTTGTAGAGCCTTGTCCAACAACTGGCAGACTTCTAGTGTCTTTCTTAACAGTAGCCTGGCTGGCAACATGCATTTGCACATTGACCTCTTCCAATTCCTGCAGAGATAAATTCTGGAAGTCTGGTACAACAACATTAGCTGCACTTTCTCCAACTTCTGGAAATGGATTACTGTCGATCCCCATGGCCTTTTCTGTTTTAGCTGGGAATTTTAGACTTCCTTTCCGAATTTGTTCTTGGATCCTGTTTTGAAAAACAATACAGTTTTTAGTCGAGTGAGACCAAGAATTATGCCATTTACAATATATTTTTCCTTTAAGTTCATCTGGAGATGGAATTTTGACTCATTTTGGTAACTTAAGGAAGTTGGCCGCAAGCAAATGATCAAAAATGTCATCTGCCTTAGTTAAATCGAAAGAGTATTTCCTATGAAGGTCTTTCTTTTTAAACTGTTGGTCAATTGTTGTATCCTTATGAATTAATGCTTCACAAATCACAGGTTCTTTCTCCACAATCTCTGCTGCATCGATCTCATAATTAGGATCTCTATAATATGTCTTGTACGATGCATTATTTCGATCTTGTTCCTCCTCTAGTAATGCTTCGTACCTAGACACCTTATAAGTGAGTTCGACTAAGTCTCTGAACTCAGTTGAATCAAACTTCTTTCGAAGCCTAAACTCTAAGCCATTTTGAGCCAATCTCACGAATTCTGGCTCTGGCAGGATGACTCTACATTTATTTCGAGTTCTTTTAAATCTAGCAATAAACTGAGTAGCCTTTTCATCACGCCTTTGACTCAATCTTGCCAAGTCTACCATGGAAACCTCTGGCTCCGATTGGAAGAATTGGGCATGAAATGCCTCTTCCATTTGTTGCCAAGTTTGGATAGAGCCAGGTGTAAGGTTAATATACCATACAAATGCTCCCCCAGTTAGGGAATTTGGGAATAACCTTAACTTCATATGGTCATTATTAGTAAATTCACCGCATTGAGCAGCAAACCTAGCAATGTGCTCCACTGTTGATTGGTTTTCATTCCCATAAAAAAGGGCAAAATCTGGTATCCTGAAACCTCTTGGGTATTCATGTACCCTGTTTACCCATTCTGGGTATGGTTTCCTGTACACAGGAGTCTGGACCCCCCGAGCCATTGGTCCACACATCTCTCTAACAATATTAGCAATTTGGTCCCTAGGGACCATATTTTGTGCCTACTGAACTAGTACTGGAGGAACAAACACAGGGTTTGGTGGGCAAACTTGTGCTTGTGGTCCTCTTGGTCCATAAGGTGGTATATTTGGGACTGGTTGTCCCTGTGGTGCAGGTTGCTGTTGGGGGTGTGGGTAACCTCTTTGAGCCTGTCCTGCGAAAGGACTTGCGAAAGGTGCTGGAACTGGTGTTGTGTCTCTTCCATTAGTATGAAAACCTTCCAACCCCCCGGGTATAAATTTGAATAAGGGATTAGTGAACCCCCTCGTGCCAGGTATGGCTTCGAACATTGGGTTTGGAGCCATTCTTATGCCATTTTCTTGTACTGGGTCAGATCCACCAATTTGCATGGCTTCACTGTTGAGCACTGAGGCATTTTGACCTGCTATAGGCCTCGAAATAGGTTCGTACCAAGAGTGAGGTAATGGTCTTTCATAATTTTGATTACTAGTTTGACTATTAGAATGTCCATTAACTTGCATAGGCTGTTTATCTCTAGCCAATCTTTGCTGAGAGACATTTGAAACTTCCTCCATGTGTCTTGCATTTGTTGGTTGGTGGTTATTCATTCGATCAAAAAAGGATGTTGCCCACCTTTCCATCGTGTTCAGTAACTACTGTCCCATGGCATCTACTAGGCCACTCCATGGATTTATTGGCTGAGTAGATGGAATAGTTGATGGTCCAATTCCTTGGTCTCGTCCAATATTATGAACATGTGGTACTTGTTTTGAAGTGCTGGTCTGTTCGACCATAGGTTCTGATAAAATGGGAGTTTTCACAGGATGTGTTATCACACTATCCTCTAGATTAGGTATCTCTACCTCTCCTTCCACGCCTTCTTCCAAGCGTTCATTTTCTCCTTGTCTCTTACGTCTAGCCATTTCAATTAGTCTCACTGGGCGTGCCAAAAATATATGTTGGCTTTTTGACTTTCGAAGGTTATTTTTGTAATTGCGAGCGTGCCAGCAATGATCAATCAGTCCTTACAGAAAATTAATTGCCAACCAATTATCAGATGATTGTATTTTAGTTCTTTCAGCCTCAATGAAGAGGACTTTTACTGGTGGCTTGATTTAGGAGAATTAAGCAAGATAACAATTAAATGAAGAACAATTGAAGTATTTCATAAAAATTAAAAACTTACAATGATCCAAACTCAGTCTCGTAGAGGTTTATAGCAACAATCTACTACTTGAAACTACTCCTATGAACGAAGTGCAGTGCAAGAATTTAAAGTACAGGAATGTAAAGAACAGGAAATGTAAGACTGAAAATGTAAAACTGGGAAGGAAAATAAGTAGAACAAGACTGGTTTTTTGGATTTGAGTCTGGACCTCTTTTTCTGGGCCTTCTCTGCTATTTATACTTCTCAAGGATGATCATCGAACTGCATTCCCAACCGTCGAACTGCTCCACTATGCCATCACTTGCAGTTAAGCTTCCCTCCTAAATTTGAATTTAAATATGAGTAACCGTTGAAGCCACATCACCTTGCATCTCTTTGTTGATCCACTGCTACTCAGATCTCGCAATAATCAATACTAACTACCACGTGTACGATCAGGATCAAAAAGTTGAATAATCTTCTTGTATTACCCTTATTCTGCCACGCGTCGAATTGTAATTGGGTTGTACAAAATATGTAACCAACAATTTCATAAAAAAATTATATAAATATAATGAATAGTTTTTTAATTTTTAAAAATTTTGAACTATTAGATCTAAGTATACAATCGGTTAAACCACTATTTTAAGCTATTTATTGATTAATATAATTTAGTATAAAAGAAGTGAAAAATGCTTAAGATCTCTAAGACATGACCTTCAAATTTACACTCAATAACATTAAATGTGACATGTCAATTGATTATTTAGAAGGCAAGCAGCTAAGACTCAACTTATGTCATGTTATTGTGAATAAATTTAGGATTGAAATTTTAGGTTGTCTAGCATTACTCATAAAAAGGTATACATACTATTTTATTTTAAAATTAAAAGAGTAAGTAATATGTACCTTTAGTACTAATAAAATTGACTGAATAAAATTGATACTATTATTTAAATAAAACATTATTAGGAATCATTTTCAATATACATTGTTAAATATTAATGAAATAAAAAGTTAGTAAGATAATTTTTATAAAATTAAAAAATCACCCCATTATATATTTTACAAATATTTATAAATAAAAAATTAATAAATTCTTATACTGTAACTTATATTTGAAAATGTCCCAAGGAAGAAATAAAAATTGTATTTGGAGGATAAATAAATAATTGAGGGGGAGAGATAATGTTTTATGAGAAACATAACTTCAGGGAGAGTATTCTTAAATTTTTTTTTTTGATTATATGCATAATTTCAGGGGGAGTTTTTTTTAAAAGTATATTCTAAAATTACTCTAAATTTTTATCTTACTCTTTATTTGCACAAATGTTTTCATTACGTTAAAAAAGGGGAGAAGTTATAACAATTATATATGAATTGTTTGTCAAATTTTTTTAAAGAGGGAGAAAATAATTGATTGCATTATTATTGTTAAATATTTCTTGTTGTATTTATTTCAAAAGAAAAATTGATTTTCCTCACCCGTATTAACATTTTATTTTGATGATGTTAAAGTGGGAGAAGAAATATGATTTATATATAAATTTATTGGACAAAGAACATGTTAATAAATAAGGAGAAAATATAATGCAAATAAATGCTTGTATTATGATTGTTGAATTTTTTTTTTTGGGTACATTTATTCCTATGAAATTTTGTGTCAAATTAATAATTATATTGTCATCATAAAAAAAGAGGAGATTGTTAATCGTATGGTTTAATTTTGATGATGTCTAAAACATTATGGGATAAATTGTAATTTTTTAATATACATATTTTATATTCTTTGATACAAAATATTATCTGTTAAAATATATATTGTATGATGCATTTGTGTTAGATATTATTTAAATGGAAGGTACTGTGCTATATCTGACTTTACGAAAATATTTTGTAAACTTTATTATTCACGTATTGAAAAATCCAATTGGTCACTACTTATCTTTTGACAAATTTGATATTGATTGGTTTTTTTCTTTTAACAAATGTGATATTGGTGGGTTGTCATCTTTTGACAAATTTGGTAGGTTGTTTTCTTTTGACAAATTTGATATACCTATATGGGGTGGTGGGTTATTTTTTATTAGAGTGTATTTAAAATCTCTACAACAACTACAAAAAATTTTAAAAGGGTATATATTTTCATATCTGATATAAATATTATTTAAAGAGATTTTACAGTGGAATCAAATTTTTTAGTAGAAAAATTACTATACAATCACTATGCATTATTTGATTTTACGGTAGATGTTTTGAAAATTTTGTTGTTACTATTCATCGAAAGTGACCCATAGCCTATATTTTCAAATCTTCCACGTGATGATTTCTTTTGCGTGATTTCTCTCAGCATCGGTCTCCATGTAATCCAACAAGTAGAGGAGCATCTACCTCCCCAACGGCTAGTACATTTTGGATATAAATAAAAGTGTTTTATGTGGGGAAAAATCAAGAAGTGAATAAGAGAAAATTTTGTGATATAATATTGTGTTGTGTGCTAACAGTGATTAATTATTTCTATTGAGAGAAAATTTGTTGAGAGTTTGAGTAAAATTGTAAAAGGGTTTTCTATCCATTATTCTTATTATTTTTGTAAAAAAAAAAAAAAACAGAGTTTTAAATCACTTGGATTTATGTGAGATTAGGCATCGGATTCAAAACTAGTCGTGTTATTTTTGTGAGTGGGTTTTGAGATAAAATCACTTGGTGAGGTATGATTAAGTACCGAATTCTCAACTAGTTGAAATAATTAGGATTGGTCACTTGTTGTAAAGGTTCACTAGCACCCGTGAAGCTAGTGATGTATTACTATTTGACAAATAGTGGAGAAATTCTTGAGGAGGATATTTAGGAAGTGGACGTAGACTCGGCGTGCCAAACCACTATAAATCACTGTGTTTGATTTTTTTTCCCTTTGCTCATTTTATTTCTCTACCTTATATTGTTGAGCAAATTTATTTATTTATTTATTATTTAAGTTAAAATTTTAATTTGATAATTTATTTATAAACCCAATTCACGCCTTCTTAGATTGTCTATCTTGAATAACAAATATGTAGAAAAGAAAGGATTGTATCGGATAAGATGCAAAGCAATGAGAAAGCATTGTTAATAACTCTTAAAATTCGTAGCGTAAGTATTTCCTCAAACATTAAATAAACTAGTGAGCTTCCAACAAAGGATAACTTCACAGCATTACTGTAGTCTGACCATTTACATAATCAAATTCTTGAAAGATGAATATTCTTGCACATATATATCTACCAATGCGGCTTCAAGAGTGACAACTTCAGGTCAACATCTCTTATACATCAATAACGGCTCAGCTCCACAAAATATTACAGATAAACAAACAACTAGAACCGCCACTTGGTGGGAATGTACCCTCAAAATCCATAGCCCAAAATGTAGCTGGAACGACAACTGTTAAAAAAGAATAACCTCAACTCAACATTCTGAAACCGTGCCAACATGATTAAAGTTTTAAGCCTAAATGATGAATACGTAATTGCAGAGTCTTAATTCCGATGTACCCAAAAAAAAAAGTAATTGCAGAGTCTCCAATCAAATTCAGATTGAATCATGGAAATTTCTCCTCCAACCAAATATAGATGGAATCATGGAAATTTCACTAGTCAAAAATTCGGCAACTTGCAAAAATAGATTTTTCCTAAATTTTGATCTAATGTAATTCATTAATAAACAGCATAGTTTCCCTCAAGCTTTTCTCGTCTTTTCTTTGCATTGTCATTAAGAGCATCATACATCACATTAAACTCTTCACGTACCAATTCAGTGAGGCTCTGTAGCATTTATGTACCAATTGGGCTACAAGACACATGGTGCCCTCTAGTTATAGCAATTTGCATGCAACTGTTAGTTGCAAATGATAAAGGTCATGCAATCACGGGAAAGAAAATAAAAACAGATGTAAGAACATAAGATTGTTCAAAAAGTAAAGAATGCGCCTTGCAATCAAAGATCGGTTTCTAAATGATTGTAGAGTTATAAAGATAGCATTAAAACTGAAGCAATAAACTGAAAAAAGATTCCAGATTCATTCATATGCACTAGAAATAAGGGACCCAAATTCAGATATAGACTTTCAAAGATGACAGATAGAGAGAGTACATTTCCTACACACAAAAGACAACTTTCAGCTCCAATTCTTCTATTTTGCCTAAAATTTGAACACACTGAAAATTCATCAACAAATGAATCAAAAATAAAACAATTAACGATAATCACCAAAAATTAAAATTGGTTGATCTCTCATAACCTTTACATATCATTGGTCTTATAACATATTTATTTTGTTTAAGTTTGATCTCTTATAACCTTTACACATCATTAGCCTTATAACATGTTTATTTTGTTTAATTTTTTTGGTTGATTCTCTACTCTTCCTGTTTTATATAAATCTCACCCACCAAAAAAGAAAAAATCATGTGGTGCAATGGGATTGCAGTTGGTGAGGGAAGGAGAAAGGGGTCGCCCCAACGGGCAAATGACTTTTTTTTTTTGAGAGTTCAATTGGACACATGACATAATCTGAGCCATTGAATGAACAAAATGATGATGTAGTGCAATCCTATACAAAACGATAATCACCATGAAGTTTATACCTAAAACAGTCAAAAGCCAACAAAAAAATAATAATAATAACAATAAATAGAAAAACACAATAATATACAATTAAGGTACTCTCTTGGCACCCTTGCTCTTGTAGCATCTGTAACGCAATTGTTATAGCCGCTACCATTATTATAATTGGGCCAAGAGAGCATTAGTTCATTTGCTATTTGAGCTGCCAAATTTAACATGGCACACACAAATATAATTTTTTATAAATAAAAAGAACAAAAAGAAACTATCATCATTTCACCCATTTCAGCATGGTTGCAAAATTTTGCAACTTTTAGAACTGTAAGGTGTCAAAACTTGACTATGACGTACGATTTTGGCAATTCTAAGTTCTAACACCTTTCATGCTCTTGGATAAGGTGCAAAAGCAGCAACAACAGGACTTCTCACCACATGCTTGCCCTTAACCTCATTCCAGCTTACATACCCATAATTCACAATAGAATCACTTTGTATTCTGACATCTCCAACTCCAGCATCAACCTCTACGGTCATGCTGAACTTGGCTGTGCTGTATTTTCCGTCAAAGGCTATCGCCGGCGGCTCCACAACCACTTTCATGCCCGATGGGACATTCACCACGGTAGACCGAGGAACTATTCACTACACTTGTCAACACCCTTTTAAAGGTGTAACTAGTAGTGTTAGTGTTGTTGAGGAGGATCATAAAAGACGGGTAGTTAAGATCAAGACTAGCTTGATCACAACTGAAATTTGATCTCTTGGTGACGATCTTGATCTGTTGGTTTGTGTTGTTCATTCCACACAAGTAATTGATGTAGTCTTGAGCCTCCAAGTCATAAACAAGTCCTGGGTCTATGGCTTTTACAGGATCTACGTGCCCTGACCCATAATCAAGAGGAGTCCCGGCTACTCTGGTGGTCATATCAATGATCGTGCCGTTCGCGTTGTCGATCACGTAAGCCGTGGTCATCAATGCTGATCTGATGGCAGCCGGACTCCAATCCCTGTGTACCGCTTTTAGTAGTGCTGATATACCGGCTATGTGGGGACACGCCATGGATGTGCCAGAGAGAAGCGCGAAGTCGCTAAGCAAATAGTCGTGGTCATCTCCAATCGGCGCAATTCCTCTGTTTGGTGCATATGCCGCTAAAATATTTACTCCAGGAGCCAAGATATCAGGTTTCAGTATCCTTGGCGATTTACGATCTGGTCCTCGCGAAGAAAAATTTGCCACTATTGGGGCAGGTTTAGTACCCAAAACTGTCAGTTGAAACTTAATAGTCACAGTTGTATTCTTCGCTTTGATTAGGTAGTCTTTGATTGAATTTCCGACTTCTTGGATCACTGCCACGTATGGATTGTTGAAATCACTTGGGTAGAGAAACATGGAGTCGGTACTGAAGATAGCTCCTGCAGCTCCAGCTCTGTCTGTTTCAAACGGGTTAAATCCGAATGATTCACTGAAGTCGCAGAACACGTACTTCCCGGCAACATCTTTAGGGTCAAGAGAATAGTCGTCGCAGATTTCTTTGCTCCTATTTCCATGGCCAAAGTATATAGGGACTCTGGAGACTAACAAGTCTAATGGGTAGACAGATTTTCCGCTGGCGGTGAGGTCCCCGTAGTCACCAAGTGTCACTTCGGCACAAGGTTCTAAATATCGGCCGGTACGTTCCGTACCGGCCGGTTCGTACCGGAAAATGGGAGGGCCGAGTTGGATACTCACCGGTATACCAGCGAGAATAGATTTCACGTCCGTATCGGCCGATTCCCGACACGAATCGTCCCGAATCCGATACGCAAGCGATTTGTTTCCGATACGGCTGAAATTCACCTGCAAAAATAATTGAGAAAAGCAAAACAAAGCACCTGAAATTCACCTGCAAAAATAATTGAGAAAAGCAAAACAAAGCACCTGGAAAAACAAAACAAAGCACCTGGAAAAGCCATAGTTTGATGCTCTATTTTTCTTTTTTGGCTGAAGAAGTCATAGTTTTGTTTGGTGCTCTCTTTTTCTTTATCTTTTGGCTGGAGAAGCCAACGGTTTGTTTATAATTTGTTTTAAGTCATAATTTTTGTTTTGTTTTTATATATATATATATAATCGGCATATATATATTATGTTCTGTTTTGTTTTAAGTCAGCGGTTTATTTTGTTTTGTTTATAATATGTGATGCTCTGTTTTGTTTTAAGTTATTCTCTCATAATTTTATATATTATATATATATATATATATTATTGGCATAGAATATATAATTTTTATATATAAAATATTTTATATATATATTTTAAATGCACATATGCTCAATATATAAATTTTTTATATATATTATTTAAAGAGATTTAATCTGTCAAATTTTTTATTTCAGATTTTTTTATTATTTTAAATTTTTTAATCTGTCAAATCTTTTTATTTCAGATTATTTTTATATCAGATTTTTTTAAAGAGGTTTAATTGTTAAGTAAAGATGTTTAATATTTTAGATTTTTTATTTTTATTTTAAATGCATTATTATTACTAACTAAATTAGAATTACAATATTTGTTAATTGAAAACTGTTATTACTAACTAAATTAGAGTCTACATATCAAAATTTTGATTAAAATGTGATAAATTAAGGCTAAAAGAGTCAAAAAAATGCATAAAATTGAGTTTTAGATGGATTGCTAATGATTTTTGAAATTTCACAGCCGCGACGCCCGATACCCGATACGTACCCGTCGATACTACCGATACCAATACTCCGCGATCGATACCGTTACGTTACCCAATACCGCGATTTAGAACTATTCGGCAGCATAATCTCGATCAATGGTCCCCGCTCCAATCATGAGGACCACGATTTCCCGTTGCGCATACCACAGTGATCCCCTTTTCCATGGCTGTAAAAGCTGCCACTGCAATTGGGTTTTGTTCAAAAGCAGTCTCCTTGAAACCCAACGACAATGACATGATATCGACACCATCAGCTATGGCTTGGTCCGTGCCGGCTATAGTGTCAGATGCAGCGGCTTCATATGTGTAGTTGAAGAAAATCACTTTGTACATGGCAAGCCGGGCCTTCGGTGCCATTCCAATCGCGGTTCCCTTGGCATAATTGAAGTAACTGGCGTCCTGCACGGGGCTTCCGGCTGCTGTCGATGATGTATGAGTCCCGTGTCCATCATAATCCCTCGGAGAATCGAAGTCGTCCCTTGTGGAGATGTTCAAGCCTGCTTCCTTCATCCCTTGACTGAATGAGCGTGCTCCGATGAGTTTCCGGTTACAGTTAGAAGAGTTGAACTCTACACCAGACTCGCAAATACCGCGCCATCTCTCTGGCACGGGGGGCATTTCATCATCTCTGAAACTCTCACTCTCCGGCCAAATTCCAGTGTCAAGAACGCCGATGATCATATCATCCCCAAAATTGGCTGCGGGCCATAACCCAACGTTTGGTTCCAGGCCGAGAAACTTCGGGGTATGTGTAGTCTGAAGCTTTCCAAAGGTTTCTGGGTACGTGGCAACGTGACCAGGCATTTTCTCCAGCTGATCAAGTTGGGACTGAGACAGCACTGCACTAAAGCCATCCAAGACATGGTTGTAGGTATAGAGATGCGTTGGAAGAACACCATTCGGCGAAGACAGGGACGAGAGAGTTGACATATACCAACTATGATGATCTGGGAAAGGAGAAGGCATAGCTGATTTGTCCACGTGGATGATGTATGTCCTACGATCATCCGCAACAACAGCTGCTGACATGCCAACTAAAAGTAGGAAGAAACAAAGGAGCTTGAAAAAGAAAGAGCAATCCATTGTTGGGGAACACTGAAAACAGACAGCTGAAATAGTTTAATCAGTACAATTACAATAAGTTATATATACTGCTCTAGCAACTAAAGTCGAAGTGATGAAACCAACAAAAAAATCATAGAAAAAGCACTAGTGATTGGAGTTTCCATAATTACCCACCCAAAACTAAACATAGCAGTTTGCACCTCCATCTGTGCAGATCATTTTCGATATCGCACCACAAACCATGCTGAACTACTGCATGATGGTATCAACAGAGTTCTACTATGCTAAGTGAATATATTCAAGATTTTGATTTAAAAAAAGGGAGACTTATTTATAAGTCCTTTTTCAGAACCTTATGCTAGGGTAAGTCCTGTGTAATTTCTTATAAAGTCTCAAGTCTTATTTTCATAAGAATGTGTTCTACAAGATCCTAATCTTTTTACCCCTATTTTTGGCTTCAGCTTCGGCGATTTCGTCTGCCTTCCGCTGTACACGTATAAGTTGATCACAAAGTAAAACATAAACAAAAATCATCAATTTGCAGGATCAAGTGACACGAATCAGGATCCTCGGCCGCCCAACCCGGCAGCCCCGCAAAACGACGTCGTTTTGGGGTTTTTTTTTTTTTTTTTTTTTCTTCTTCTTCGTTCTTGCTTTCTCTCTCTTCTCGTTCGGCCATCGCCGCCGACGCTGCGAGCTCGCCGTCGCAGCTCGCAGCTCGTCGCCTCGTCGCCTCGCCGCCGGCCGTCGCCTCGTCGCCTCGTCGCAGTACCTGCACCGCCGCCGCCGCCTCCGCCTCCTCCTCCCCCACTGGTTATGGCCCCTCCAGTCCGGCCCTTCCCTTCCTCCCTCTTCCTCTCCTTCCTCCCTCTTCTCTCTCTCCCCTCCCCTCTGTTCGAAGAGAGAGAAAAAGAACGAAGAAGAAGAAAGAAAAAAAAAAAAAAAAAAAAACCCCAAAACGACGTCGTTTTGGGGGGCTGCCGGGTAGGGCTACCGGGTAGGGCAGCCGAGAATCCGGACTCCAAGTGACACCCCCAATCGCATGATACAGACAAAAGGAAGGGGCTGACAAGAGTCGAACCTAGGGAAGCAAACCCACTGACCAATCTTCACCACCACTACTTGATTGGGCTTTTCTTTGATTTTTCTATATAAAAAAAAATAAAAAAATTCAAAAAATAAATAATTTTTTAAATTTTACAATTAATAATACAAAATAAAAATATATTAAGATTATATATCTATTTCAAAACAAACGGATTAAAAAAATAAAAACTTATTAAGTTTGCGAAACGTAACGTGACACATTACGTTACGTTTATGTAAATGTCACATTACGTTTATATAGGTGTCACGTTACGTTACGTTTATCTAGGTGTCACATTACGTTCATATTGGTGTCACGTTACGTTTATATAGGTGTCACGCTACGTTACGTTTATGTAGATATGTCACGTTACGTTTATATAGGTGTCACGTTACGTTACGTTTATGTAGATATGTCACGTTACGTTTATATAGGTGTCACGTTACGTTTATGTAGGTGTCACGTTACGTTACGTTTATGTAGATATGTCACGTTACATTTATGTAGATGTCACGTTATGTATAGGTGTCACGTTACGTTCATGTAGGTGTCACGTTACGTTACGTTTATATTAATTTCCCTATATATGGTTTTATTATTAATTATGATATTAACAATTAATATTGAGGGTAAATATGTCAAGAAACTTCCCATAGGACTTATAGGAACATAAGTTTTTTTGTGGGACCAAATGTAGCACAAGTCTCCCTAATAGGACTTCTAAATAATTTTCCCTTAAAAAAAACAAAACAAACAAAACAAAACTAGAGTAACAAATATATTTATAAGGACAAGATAAGGAAAGAAAAGACTTTATCAGATTTCAATAAAGAAATGAAATAAAGAGGTTCCTTTTACAATCATTTAACTAGGGTGGTAAACGAGTCGAGCCGAGCTGACCTTTAGTATATTTGGCTTGTTTATTAAGATTTTAAGGACCTTGAGCTCGAGCTCGAGCTCAATAAAAATTTAATGAACTGAGTTTGATCCGAGTTAGCTTAGACTTGACTCGAGCTCGAGCTTGTTCACGAGCCTTAACGAGTTCAAAAATTTATAAATTTATATTTGTGCATGAGACTAAAGTTACAAGTAAAACTTTGATTATACAATTTTATATACAATATATATAAATATTCTAAAAAAAAGTCAATATTTTACTAAAATAATAATTTCTACTACCACTATTATATAAATGTATTATCTATAGTTAACTATTATTTATATTTATATTTTCAAATAGATATATAACATATTTATCTTATTTTTTATACATATTTTTACATTATTTAATATATAAATAATAAATATTAAACAAGTTAGCTAACGAGTCGAGCTTATGAACCGAACTTTAGAATGTTTAGGCTTGTTTATTAAAAATTTAACGAGCTCGAACTTGAAGGCAAAAAAAAAAATTTAACGAATTGAATTTGAACAAGCTGAGTTCAAGTCTATTTACAAACGGATCTGTTCATTTGCAGTGCTATTTAAGACAATAAGAAAACAAGAGGATGATAAAAAGATAACACTTCTCATTGGAAGGGGATTGACTGAAAATATACTGAGTGACTTCCTTGGCCCTCTCCCTCTTCTTGAAACTACCGTTCCCTTTGTTTCAACAGAAAACACCTTCTAAGAAAAAAATATTTCTGTCGTAAACATTTTGATTAGGGATGGAACCAGGCATTTTGTTTGGGAGAGGCCAATATATATGCATAAAAAATATTGAGTTAGTTTTGGAACATTTGCATTTGAATATAACTTCTTATATAAGCGTTGCGAAAGAAGTATTTCATGAAAAGATTATATAAATCTAATAAATAGTTTTTTTAATTTTTAAAATTTTTGAACTATTAGATCTAAGTTTACAATCGGTTAAACCACTATTTTAAGCTATTTATTGATTAATATAATTTAGTATACAAGAAGTGAAAAATGCTTAAGTTCTCTAAAACATGACCTTTAAACTTATACTCAATAACATTGAATGTGACATGTTAGTTGATTATTTAGAAGTCAATCAGTTAAGACTCAACTCCAGTTATGTTATTGTGAATAAATTTAGGAGTAAAATTTTTGGTTGTCTAGCATTACTCATGAAAAGGTATGCATACTATTTTATTTTAAAATTAAAAGAATAAATAATATGTACCTTTTGTATTAATAAAATTAACTCGATAAAATTGATACTATTATTTAAAATAAAAAATTATTAGGAATCATTTTCATTATACATTGTTAAATATCAATGAAGTAAAAAGTTAGTAAGATAATTTTTATAAAATTAAAAACTCATCCCATTATATATTTTTATAAATATTCGTAAATAAAAAAGTAATAATAAATTGTAAAAAATCAAAAGGGGCCAAGACCCCTTCCGCCCCTACACAGTTTCACCCCTGATTTTGATTCAGAATCTTTATTATCAACTACATCAAACTGCACAAGTTTCTAGTAAGCAACGCACAGGTTTCTGTAGTATTGATATCCTAGATAACTGAGAGGGGAGATGCGCGCCGGTTAGTACGGCCGAGCAAAGATAACGTCAAGCGTTACGGACTACACGGCGCCGAGTGAATTGCTCGGTTGGAACGGCCGAGCGGACTGGATTGCGCGATCGAAGATGTCGACCGGTCAACATCTTGGTGTGGCCGAGCTGTGGGTTGCTCGTTTCGGGCGAAGCTCGCAGTGGCGAATATTAACCAAGCTGAAGGTTTACCCGGGCTAGACTAAGGGTACGGCGAGGCCGGAATGCCCCCAACCGTCCAGCCATGATGAAGCGGTTGCGTGTGACCGAGATTGAAGTTGGAGCGGTTGGAGGCCGGCATGCCTCGCAACCAGGTGGTCTTGATGGACCGGTCAAGAGCAGTTCGGCCGAGGTGGATAGGCTTTCGCCTGTTCCCAAGTCACAGGTCGGTGGCACATAGCACAGTTAAGTGCACGTGATGGCGATTTTCCACATGTGTTAGGCCGGTCGTGGTACCTCGGTTAGGTGTGCCACTTGGGCCAATGGCGTGAGGGAGAGGATATCTGCTCCACGCACGCCTCAATACCGTTGGACAGTTCTGTGTGTATTGGTGGAAGAACGAAACCTTTACACGCGTAAGGTGGTGAGAGGCGTGCACTGCCACCTGTCCAGGGAAGGACAGTAGAGGCAGTGCGCGCACAATCTTGAGGCTGCATGGCCAGCCTAGAAATAGGGAAAAAGACGAACGTTGGAGGTATGCGAATTCATTCTCACAAACACTCTCTTTTGATTGTCTTCTTCCTTGGTGATCTGACTTGATCGTCGGAGGGTCTTTCCGGCACACCACCGCCGGGCAGCTCACCATTTTTGTGTTGTAGAGATAGACGCCGTCACCAGAAGCTTGATGTCCAAGGGGTACGGAAAGCAGAGGATATTTCGCCCCCGTACAATTGGCGCCGTCTGTGGGAAGTCTTTGATTCACAACCCTTGTTCTTCGAGCTTCATCGACCGTTTCCATGGCCAACAACGACGAAGTTCCGCTGTCCGTCGTCGATGGTGTCACTCCAGAGTATGTCCGGAGGAGAGAAGGCCCCCCGAATGTTCCAACCATGGCGGGCCTGGAAACTTTTCGCGAGGAGTGCGCGACAAGCATGGGAGGAGTTCTGATCGCTCACAGAGTCCAGAGGGCCGCCGACACCGGGGGGAGTCCCGTGAGCAGCGCCTGAAGCACAAACTCAAGGACCAAGACGCCCTCATTCATAAGATGGCGGCGGAGATGGAGCTGCTGAAGCGCCGAGTTAGGGGGAAGGGTGTTGCTGGAGAGGGCAACCTCAGTGAGCGCACCCCCTCCCCTCGTTCTAGCAATCACCGCCAGAGGAGGACTCACTCTATCTCCATCACCAGGAACTATGGGGTGGGAGATTCCGACCAAAGAGAAGGCAGATCCCTCACTCGCGACAGCACCTACCGCCCCTCACACCCGTCGTCAACGTCGCGATACTCTGCCTCCTCCCGTTCCAGGGATCTCAGGGACGTGTTGGAGGAGAGAGCGCGCCGTCGAGAGGCTCAGAGGGTGCCGGCGCTCCAGAGGTTAAGTGCCCCAGTTCATTATAGTGAAGAAGTGGTGATGCCAGCGCCCAGAGTCATGGCCCCTGCGCTGGTGGACAAAGAGCTGGCGAGACTTACAGCCACGCCGCTGTCTCCAGAGATAGAGAGTACTCCACTTCCTGCCAGATTCTACCATCCGAAGTTCACCCTGTACGACGGCAAGATGGATCCATACATGCATGTGAGTCATTACCGGCAAGTAATGGCTGGCCACCGGCGCAACGACGCCTTGATGTGCCTCATATTCCCAGCAAGCTTGGGAGAGCTGGGTTTGAAGTGGTTCGAAAGGCTCCCGGAGGGGAGTATAGAGGGGTGGCAACAGCTAGTAGAAGCCTTCGTCACCAGATTCAAGACCAACACTCGAACGCCGAAGGAGGTCGACCATCTCCTGGGCGTCAAGATGGAGTCTGGAAGCTCGCTGAAGGCATACAACGCGAAATACTGGGAAACTTACAACGAGATCCTCGACTGCCCTACCAATCTGGCAATCACCCAGTACAAGAGGGGTCTCCCAGTCGGACATAGGATGCGAGATTCACTCACAATGCATCAGCCCACAACCATGGAATCTTTGATGCAGCGGATCAATGAGCACATTCGCGTGGAGGATGACGCCGCATCCGCGACCGAGAAGGATAATCCGGTCGCGGTGGACAGAAGGGTAGCGGGGAAAGTCCACTCGGTCGGGCAGGAGGAAAACCGCTCAAGTGACCGATCAAAAGACCAGCGTCAGGGAACCGGCCGCGATGACAGAAACAAGGGTCGTAGAAACGACCGAGCTGATGCCCCCCGCGACGCAGCAGAAGATGCCAAGAGAAAATTGAAGGCGCGAACAGGAATCACCACGGTCTTCAAAATCCCTATCTACCGCATTTTGAGCGAGATCCGAGGTGAGCCTTTTGTCCGGTGGCCAGCCAAGTTGGGGAGTGCACAGAGGGGCTTCAATTCAAAATATCGTTGCACATTTCATAAGGAACGGGGGCACCGAACAAAGGACTGTTTGCCGCTCAAACAACACTTAGAAGAGTTGGTGGCGGCAGGGCATCTTGATCAATACATAGATGGGGGCGTCAAGGCCGCGCCAGCAGGACAAGCCGAGCCAAATGGCCTAGCCGCCCTGGAGATTCCCCCGCAAGGTGTAATCAACGTCATCCACGGCATCATTGAACCGGCAAGGGTTTGCGAACTTAGAGGGATGATAAAGAAGGCTGAGCACATGAGGGAAGTGCTCTCTGTTCAGCCCGCCGTGAAAAAGGGAAAAACCGAAGTGAGGGACATCCTTTCCTTCTCGACCAAAGACTTGGAAAGGGTTCAGATGCCGCACAATGATGCCTTGGTGGTGACTCTTCGCGTCAAAGACTTTGATATCAAGAGAATTTTGATCGACCAGGGGAGTTCGGTCGAGATAATGTACTATGACGCGTTCAAACAAATGAAGCTGGAAGACAAGGATTTGGCTCCTGCAACATCTCCTTTGGTCGGCTTCAACTCACAACCAGAATGGCCGATCGGAAAGATTATTTTGCCGGTCAAAGCAGGATTGGTTATGAAGCAAGTAGAATTCTGGGTGCTCAAAGTGCCATCGACCTACAATTTGATCCTGGGCAGAGGTTGGCTGCACGCCATGCAAGCGGTTGCTTCGACCTTCCACCAAGTCATGCGCTTTCCAGCATCGAACGGGCAAATAGAGGAAGTCTGGGGAGACCAGGTGATGGCCAAACAATGCTTCGTTGCGGTAAATGGCAGCCGAGTAGCCAAAGGGTTTGTCCAGATGATCGAGGGGCCCGAGGGAAAGGAGGTCCTCGAAGACGTAGGAAGAAAGGCCGAGGAAAAATCGGTCGAAGATTTGGTGGAAGTGCGCATCGATGAAAACGATCCGACTAAATTCTTCCTCTTGGGATTATCCTTATCTAGCGCCGAGCGGACGGATTATGTCAACTTCTTGGTTTCCAACTTGGAGGCCTTTGCTTGGACGCCTTACGACATGCCTGGCGTCGACACGAGTTTCATTTGTCATCAGTTGAACGTCTTCCCCAATGCGCGCCCAGTCATTCAAAGGACGCGCCGCTCAGCCTTGCACCATGCTGAAGTGGTGGCAGAAGAAGTGAAGAATCTGTTGGAAGCCGGGGCCATAGAAGAAGTGCAATACCCTCGGTGGATATCCAACATGGTGGTTGTTCCTAAGAAAAATGGCAAGTGGCGAGTCTGCGTTGACTACAAAACCGTCAACCGGGCTTGCCCTAAGGATAGCTTTCCCCTCCCTCGAATTGACTAGCTGGTGGACTTAACCGCTGGCCATCAGAGGTTTAGCTTCCTGGATGCATATCGCGGCTACCACCAAATAGCCATGTACAAGCTGGACAGAGAGATCACGTCGTTCACCACCCCCAGAGGCTTATACTGCTACAAGGTCATGCCGTTCGGGTTGAAGAACGCCGGGGCAACCTTTCAGCGTATGGTGACGAAGATGTTCGCTCCCCTCTTGGGCCGAACTATGGAAGCATATATCGACGATATGGTGGTGAAGAGTAAGGAGAAATCCCAACACCTTGCCGACCTAGCAGAAATGTTCGCCATACTAAAGCATCACAAGCTTCGTCTGAACGCCTCCAAATGCGCCTTCGAAGTTGGCACTGGAAAGTTTCTGGGTTTTCTGGTTACAAACCGAGGAATTGAAGCCGACCCATCCCAAATCCAAGCGATACAAGAGCTGGAGCGCCCGAATTCCACAAAGGCCGTGCAACATCTTGCCGGAATGGCAGCCGCGCTGAACAGATTTATCAGCCGGTCTTCAGATCGTTGCAGGCCCTTCTTCACAACTTTGAAGTCCAAATTCTTCTGGGACGAAGAGTGCGACCGTGCACTGGCAGACTTAAAGGCGTTTTGGTCACACCTCAGCCGGGTGAAGAGCTGTACCTCTACTTGGCTGTTTCTCAACACGCGGTGAGCGCGGTATTGGTTCGTGCTGAGGGCGTCCAACACCTACCAATCTTCTATGTAAGCAAGACCCTGCTCCCGGCCGAAACAAGATATCTTCCCTTGGAAAAATTGGCACTGGCCCTAATGATGGCGTCAAGAAAGCTGGCGCACTATTTTCATGCCCACACAATAGTCGTGCTGACCGAGTTTCCACTTAAGGTGCTCTTCGAAAAGGCAGACTTCACTGGGAGGATTCTGAAATGGGCCGTGGAGTTGGGCCAGTATGACATCAAGTTCCGGCCGCGCACCGCAATCAAGGCTCAGGCACTTGCAGACTTTGTGGCGGAATTTGCCCCTGGGACGCATCCAGTCTGCCCAATTGATTTGGTTAGTGCGGATTTAGCACAACCGATGGTTCTGGCAACGGAAGCGGGTGTTGGCTCGCTAGAGCGAAACGGGCAAAGCGCAACCGAACCAACAAAGACCGGAGAATTGTTGGAAGGTAAACCCGACCAAGACAAGGAAAGAGACCAGAATGAACCGACCAGAAACTTGGAATTAAGAAGCTCCCAAAACCCGTCTGATTGCTGGAAGCTGTTTGTTGGCGAGATCTGGAAACTCTTCGTCGATGGGGCATCCAACAGGCATGGGGCCGGGCTGGGAATTGTGCTAACTTCACCCGATGGGCTGATTGTTGAGCAAGCAATTACGCTCGGCTTCCCAGCGTCCAACAACGAGGCGGAATACGAGGCCCTCCTCACCGGACTAAGAAGCGCGCTGAGAATGAAGGTCACAGCCCTTATGGTGTTCAGCGACTCCAAGCTGGTGGTCAATCAAGTCTCAGGGGAGTATGAGGCCAAAGATGAAAGAATGGCCAAGTATCAGGCACTGGTGCGAGCAGAAATCAAGAAGTTCGATGCCATCAGAGTTGAACGGATCAACCGCGACGGAAACAGGATGGCTGATGAATTGGCCGGTCTCGCTTCCACTCAGACAGCCTTTCCCAATCCCTTGATGATTGAATTTTTACCTCGGCCAAGCATTGAGGAACCAGAAGCAACCAAGGTACTCTGCACCGACTTGGGACCTTCCTGGATGGACCCCATCATCGCCTTTCTGAAAGATAGAATTCTACCGGAAGAAAAGAAGGCGGCCCACAAGATCCGAGCTAAGGCCGAACGGTTTTGGCTCTCCCCGTCCGGAGCATTGTATAAGAGGTCCTTCACCGGGCCGTATTTGAAGTGTGTCCACCCCGCCAGGGTGGAGGATTTTCTCTTTGAGATCCATGAGGGCGTCTGTGGCAGCCATACTGGGGGCAGGTCTCTGGCGTACCGAACAATTTCACAAGGTTACTGGTGGCCATGCATGCAGGCAGACGCACAAAAATACGTTCGCCGATGTGAAAAATGTCAGAAATTTGCCCACCAGATCCACCAGCCAGCAAGAGAATTGCTCTCCCTCACAAGTCCTTGGCCGTTCGCACTCTGGGGATTGGATATTGTTGGGCCACTCCCAGTTGCACCGGGCAATCGCAAGTTTTTCATCGCCGCCACTGACTATTTCACCAAGTGGGTGGAGGCCGAGCAACTGGCAACCATTAAGGAAAAAGACGTTAAGAAATTCGTTTGGCAAAACGTGATCACTCGCTTTGGCATACCCAGGGCCCTCATCTCGGATAATGGCACTCAATTCGATGGGAAACTCTTTCGCGGATTTTGCGAAGAGTTGAAGATCGAGTTCTACAATTCAACGCCGGCCTATCCTCAGTCAAATGGTCAAGCGGAGGCCTCAAATAAGACCATTCTGGATGGACTGAAGAAGCGGCTTGAGAAGGCCAAGGGAAAGTGGGCTGAAGAGCTTCCTAATGTGCTATGGGCATACCGCACTACGCCAAGGCGATCAACTGGAGAGACACCATTCGCTTTGGCCTATAGTATGGAGGCCGTCATCCCATTAGAAATTGGCATGCCAACCATCCGCTCAGAAAGTTTCTAGCCAGACCTGAACAATGAAGCCGTGGCATTAGAGCTGGACCTTGCTGCAGAAAGGCGAGAGCGCGCATTAATCCACATAGCGGCCTATCAGCAGGAACTCTCTAAAAAATACAACAAGGCAGTGCACCCCAAGCTATTCAAGATTGGGGATTGGGTCTTAAGGAAGGTGCTTGGCAACACGGTGATCCCTGGCGAAGACAAGCTCGGTGCGAATTGGGAAGGACCATACAAGGTGATTGGTCTTGCAGGTAAAGGGGCATACCATTTGGAAGACTTAGACGGCAAGGCTATCCCCAGACCGTGGAATGCAGCCAACCTTAAGGTCTTTTACTTTTGAAATGTAATTTGCTTTTGTTTAGCTTTTCTGGGCCTTTAGCCTTTTTGCATTTGATGTAAAAGATAGCAATGCTTTTGTAATAAAAAATAGCCCTCTTGTCGTATGGTGTTACATCTATCTAATGAAATAGCAAGACACAAGGCAATTATGGATGCCAGGGGCAAGTAGACCGACCTGAATGAGACCGGACTGTTTTCCTCGGAATGGGAGCAGACCGCGCAAACAGTTTGCGTATGGAGCAATGCGCATTACGGCTGAGCTGGTTTTGCTCGCCCAGTTGGAATGTTGGCGGCATGACCAACCTAATTGGAACATTGGTGTTTTGCCAAATGTAGGAGCCGAGCTGATTTTGCTTGGCCCAGTTGGCATATTGGTGTCTTGTCCAATATGGGAAACGAGCTGATCTTGCTCGGCGGAATTGGAAATGTTGGTGTCTTGTCCAACAGTGATAAGGCTGAGCTGACTTTGCTCGGCTAAAGGGAAATGTTAGCATTTTAAACAAATTGAAAGGCGAGCTGGTTTTTGCTCGGCCGCATTGAAGTGTTGGAATTTCAGTCTGCAAACCAATTAGGGCCGAGCGGCTTTTGCTCGGCCAAGTTCAAATGTCATTTCATTTGAAAATTCAACTGCTAGTCCTGATTAGATTACTTGAGAGTTGATTTTAGCTCGGCAGATTGTGCGGTTCAGCCGACCTGCCAGTTGCTTACAGTTCGAATCAAGAAATTTACACATGGGAGATATACGAGCAAAAAGTTGAAGTTTCATTGATAAAAAGAAATTCAGTACAGAAGTTAGGGCCTAGCCCGGTTACATTGCAAAAAAAAAAAAAAAATCTTCAGTCCAGCTCAAGGTTTGGCTCGGCTATCTCTTCGGTCTGCTCGGCAACGCCGACTGTCTACTCGGGCAGGCTCTCATCGGCTTCATTGTCGGTGCCCTCCACCACGACAACCTCCCGATCAATAACTTCCGCCTCCACGTCCGGGGATGCTTCGGGGATGGCTTCTTCCTCACCCTCTTTCCTTGCCTCTGCTATCAGTCGGTTTTGCGCGGCATTGGCGTACGCCTGCATGTAGACCGGGATATATGCAGCAGGCGGACTAATGAACATGGCAGAATCCTGACCAAGTCCAACTTTCTCCACGGCGGTTTTCCAGCCGCACTGGAAAAAGATGTCCTTCGTCGCCTGGACTTGCCGTTCATAGGTTTTCTCCCCCTGAGCATATCCCCGGTCCTCCACGTCATCGACCGCCTTGTCCAGCGCTTCCTTGTTGGCATCACGCAGTTTCCTTAGCTCGGCAAGGTACCGAGCTTTGGTCGACTTCACGGCCTTCTGTTTGTCAGAATCGGCTCGGTCAACTTTCTGCTGTAGCTTATCTCGCTCCGCCGCGATAGCGTCCTGTGCCGCCCTCAGCTTCGCTATCTCGGTCTTTTGCGCGTTGTTTTCGGCAATGGCATCCCGCAGGCTCTGCCGCACTTTTATCATCCGGTCGTGCGCCAAGTAATTCTTTTGCGCGGCCTGAAAACAAGGGAAAGATTGTAAGTGTTCAAGGAGCCGAGCAAAAATCGAGCAAACAGTTGAAGCAAAAAATGGAAACCTTACCAGCACGATGGATTTTGCCGCCGAGCGTAGGACCTTTAGGTCGAACAGTTCATCGTGCTTTTTCATGTCTGCTGGAAGGATTAACCCCTTGGTCATGTTGAAACCAATGGAATAATCCTTGTCAGCATAGACCGAATCCTCAGCAGAAACTGGTCGGCCTTGGTACACGAACTCGGGCGCCCAGACCGGGGGGGTGGCTGGGCCCTTGCCCTTGGATATGCCGGTCTGTGTTTGCTCGGCCTGGTCGCCCAGCTCGTTGGAGGCCAGTTCGGTGGAGTCTTCGTCAACAAGGCCTTGCCCGGCTTTCTCCTTCCTCGGCCTCTTCTTGGATCGGCCGGCCGGTTGTTCGGTAGCGAGGGCAAGCACCGCGCCTTCTGTTTGCACGGCTGGGGTGGAGGATGTTCCCCCGACTGCCTCTGGAGGTTGGGACTCCCCTTCCTCTCCAGTGATCATGGACTTAATGGCCCTGATTTTTGCCATTTCGTGCTCGGCGGTGAGGGGAACAAGTCTGATCGGCAGTAGGTTTGGATCCGGTTCAGGGGAGGGCGCGCGCAGGAAGTCGGTTACTCTGCTTTTGCGCGGCGCCTGGTAGTTGTAGGTCTGCTCGAAACCGAGAAGTTTTGATGCCGCCCTTTCCTCCTCGGGGTGACGCAGCAGAGCTCGGATGGCTTCTGGGTCGGCCTGATGGTAGTCCGCGGCCAAGTGTCTATCTGCAGAAAGGAGACAAGTATTAGACCAGTGCAAAATTATAATAATGAAATGCAGAAAGAGGATAGTGCGGTCAGCCGGGCGACTTACCAGCACGGCCAAAATCTTTCCTAATGTACCAGCCCGGTATGGGCGCCTCGGTGTCCTCGTAATTACCGGACACCCAGAGGAAGTCGTCGTCGTTGGTTTCTTTGTCGGGGTTGCCTTCAATGAGTTTTGCTCGGCCCTTCTTGACTTTGAGGTACCAGCAAAGCCCACTCTTATTTCTACTTAGGCTGTATTGATGAAAAATTTCTGCCAGACCGAGGTGGAGACCGAGCCTCCGGTTCAGCTCGGCGACCCCGTTTATTATTTTGTAAGTGTTATTTGAGACTTGGCTCGGGCACAGCCTTGTCTGCCTCAAAAATTCGCAGAGCAAGGGCTGGACCGGGAAGCGGACACCTCCCTCTACTATTGACACGACCGTGAAGGGGCACCAGTCTAAATCTCCCCAAGGGGTGTCTCCCTTTTTGGCGAGCTCTAGGATGACGTCGTTAGGAACTTTGTACTCCTTTCAAAACTCCGCCATCGCGCCGGGTGAGCTAACCATGAACCGGTACTTCCCCATTATCTCGGTTTTATTTGGTTTGGTGTGTAACTCGGTCAAAAATGTAGGTGTGTTTGCTCGGTCTTTGAGCTCCACCACTTATAATGCTGGAGTGGCTTGGTCGGTCCTATTTGTTCTGCATGTTGAAAAATAAGGCCAATGGTTAGCACGGCAGATATTGCACGGCTCCTATTGGAAATAGCTCAGTGAAGGACTTTGGTGTTTTGATCGACGAGTCCCAGCTCGGTTCAACTACATCTGCGCTCAATTCTCCTAGTTCGGTTCTAGCTCGGTTGAGACCTAATGATGGATCTAGTTGATCCTTCAGCTCGGTTAAGGTTTAAGGCGGAGGGTGTTTTAGTTCGGTTCACTCTACTCACCGATCTAACGGGGTATTCAGCCCGGTCGCGGCCTCTACGAGAAGCCACAAACTGGTTTTTGCTCGGCTGCAGCCTTAGATGCGGATCTAAATGAGCATTTTGCTCGGTTTTCCACAGGATTCATCCTGTTCATCCTAAGTTCAAGGCTCATTCGTTCGACCTAAGGGAAACAGGGGCACGAAGCCCCTCCACTCCACCAGTTCCAGTTTTCCTAAGGTATAGCTCTATTGGATTAAAAAGGAGGGACCTCAAGGCAGGGAACTCGAAGCACAGTGGCAGAAAAACGTAGAAACAGAGAGAATTGGAAAACAGGAACAGAAAACACAGGGAGGGATAGTGCAACTTACCAAAAACAAAGGCGAGTAAGAGTTGGGCCTCGAGAGCTTGGCTGCAACCGTCGAAAGGAATGGAGATGGAGACTGGAGCTCGAAGGCAGAAATGGCAGGAACAGCGAGACGGTTTGAAGCTTCGAAGGTTTGAGAGGTTTAGGGTTCGCTTGGGAGAGAGGATGAATAGTGAAGGGGCACAATGACCCTTCACTGGTGCACAAAAAGGGGGGGAAAACCACCCAAACGACGCAGCCGTTTGAAATTCGGGGCGTGGGGGACAGCTGGGCGCACGACCCAATGGCAGGGAGCCACATGGCACTGAAAACGCGGCTGTCAGTACGGCTATACGACCCTTGACGTGACTGCCGCCCGGTTCGGTGATGGACAGCGAAATGGGATAGCTCGGCGATAGAAGTGTCCCCAATTACGCTCGGCTCGGCAATGGCGCAGCTCAACCGTGGCTCGGCAGCAGACACTCCCCCAATCCAGCTCGGCCTAGCAAAAGCGCAACTCAACCTTAGCTCGGACACAGTTGTAACCCCAATCACGATCGGCTCGGATGGGGTTAAGGGGCAATTGAGAAGGGAGATATGCACCGGTTAGTACGGCCGAGCAAAGATAACGTCAAGCGTTACGGACTACACAGCGCCGAGCGAATTGCTCGGTTGGAACGGCGAGCGGACTGGATTGCGCGGTCGAAGATGTCGACCGGTCAACATCTTGGTGTGGCCGAGCTGTGGGTTGCTCGTTTCGGGCGAAGCTCGCAGTGGCGAATATTAACCAAGCTGAAGGTTTACCCGGGCTAGACTGAGGGTGCGGCGAGGCCGGAATGCCCCCAACCGTCCAGCCATGATGAAGCGGTTGCGTGTGACCGAGATTGAAGTTGGAGCGGTTGGAGGCCGGCATGCCTCACAACCAGGTGGTCTTGATGGACCGTCAAGAGGAGTTCGGCCGAGGTGGATAGGCTTTCGCCTGTTCCCAAGTCACAGGTCGGTGGCACATAGCACGGTTAAGTGCACGTGATGGCGATTTTCCATAAGTGTTAGGCCGGTCATGGTACCTCGGTTAGGTGTGCCACTGGGCCAATAGCGTGAGGGAGAGGATATCTGCTCCACGCACGCCTCAATACCGTTGGACAGTTCTGTGTGTATTGGTGGAAGGACGAAACCTTTACACGCGTAAGGTGGTAAGAGGTGCGCACTGCCACCTGTCCAGGGAAGGACAACAGAGGTAGTGCGCGCACAATCTTGAGGCTGCATGGCCAGCTAGAAATAGGGAAAAAGACGAACGTTGGAGGTATGCGAATTCATTCTCACAAACACTCTCTTTTGATTGTCTTCTTCTTGGTGATCTGACTTGATCGTCGGAGAGTCTTTCCGGCACACCACCGCCGGGCAACTCACCATTTTTGTGTTGCAGAGATAGACGCCGTCACCAGAAGCTTGACGTCCAAGGGGTACGGAAAGTAGAGGATATTTCGCCCCCGTACAATAACAAAATATAAATTAACAATCAAAGACAACAATCCAAGTAAGCAAGAGCAGTTCAATCATTACAACTGTTAAATATGGACCAACCCCATTACAACCTGGGGCAAAGGTGTTCAAAACAATTCAATAACAATTTTAGAATCTTGGTTTATGTAATAAGAACACAAAAAGTTAAAAGGCATGTTAGTTTGCGTGTAGATATGCTTTGGCAGTTGATCTGTTACAGAGTCTTACATGGAACTTTTAAGATTAAACTTCAAAACTGTCAGATGCACAACAAACATAGGTGTTCCTAGCTTTTCCTATCAACTTTTATTGAACTTTGGGGTGAAATATATATATATACACAGAGAGAGAGAGAGAGAGGAACAGTGTAGCAACAAGCATGAAAACAGAGAGATATGGAAGAGATGAAAACAGAGAATTTTGTATGTATATTGATATATCTATCTGTGTTGTTTAGCTCCTTATATAGAGAGTTAACAAGCCGAAAGAGAAAACATTAATGATGAAAGCATTACTAACATAATGAGTAAAGTAGCCTAACTATAGCTAACATATATATACTAACAGCTACAATCATGGCTAACCCTAATTGTGTAGTTTAATATAACAAAGCTAAATTCCTTCAATTACTCAATATGATTTCCAACACTCCCCTCAAGTTGGAGAGTGAATGTTGAGAAGTCCCAACTTGTGACTCAGGTAATTGAAGCTATCCCGCCCCAAGGCTTTCGTAAATATGTCTACAAGCTCATCTCGTGAAGAAATGTAGATTGGAGAAATTTCACTAGCTTGTAGCTTCTCTCTCACAATGTGACAATCTATTTCAATATGTTTCGTTCTTTCGTGATAAACAGGATTAGCCACTATATGCAATGCAGCTTGATTATCACAATACAAAGGAGCAGGGCCTTTTTGGTTGACTCTTAAATCTCGCAATATATATCGCAGCCATGTAATTTCAAGGCATGTGTTTGCCATGGCCCTGTACTCAGCTTCTGCAGATGAACGAGCCACAGTTGGCTGTTTCTTAGATTTCCATGAGACAAGAGAGTGACCTAGAAACACACAATAACCTGTAGTTGATCTTCTTGTTGCTGGACAACCTGAATGATCTGAATCACAATAAGCTTTCAACTCAAGATTGTTTATAGTCGGGAAAAACAATCCTTGGCCAGGTGTACCCTTAATGAATCGCAAGACACGAAGTGCGGCCTCCATGTGTGTTTTCTGGGTTGGTGCATAAACTGACTCAAATTCTGAACTGCAAAAAAGAATGTCTGGTCTTGTGACACAGTAAGATAAATTAATTTTCCAACCAACCTCCTATATCTCGTTGGATCATTAAGTATAGCACCATCTGTGGTTTGTAATTTCACATTTTGTTCCATTGGACACTTTTCTAGCCGTGCCCCGTTAAACATGCATCTTGTAAAATATCTAGAGCATATTTCCTTTGGACAAAAAAAGACCTTTCTTGGATCGCGAAAATTCAATGCCTAAAAAATACTTCAAGTCACCGAGATCCTTGATGCGGAAACTGTTTGAGAAGGAAGGATTTAAGGTGTTCCATTTCTTCAAGATTATTGACTGTAATGATAATATCATCAACGTAGATGAGCACTCCTGTAAAAGAATCGCCATTAACTTTGGTAAAGAGGGAATAGTCAGCCATAGATTGGTGAAAACCCGCTTCTTAATAGCAGTTGAAAATTTGGAGAACCAGTTACGAGAAGCTTGTTTCAGCCCATAAAGAGATTTATTAAGCCGACACACCAGATTCTCCCCCTGTCGGCAAAGGCCAGGAGGAGAAATCATATAGACCTCCTCGTGCAAGTCACCATGGAGGAAGGCATTGGTAACATCAAGTTGGTGAAGAAACCAATTACGAGCAGTAGCAACAGACAAAGACAACGGAGAGTAGTAAGCTTGGCAGTAGGAGAGAAAGTCTCAATGTAATCAACACCCTCGATTTGGGTGTAACCTTTGGCGACGAGACGAGCTTTGTAACGCTCAATGGTGCCATCAGATTTGTATTTGAGTTTAAACACCCATTTGCAGCCAATGGGTTGATGACCAGCCGGTAAGGGTATAAGGGTCCAAGTGCGATTGAGTTGCAATGCATCTAATGCAACCGTCATAGCAAGTAGCCAGTTAGGATCTAAAGCAACTTGAGCATAGGAAGTGGGCTCAGTGGGGCCTGAAATGTTAGCAAGAAACACACGGTGCGAAGGAGAAAAATGGTGATTGGAAAGGTAATGAGACAAGGGGTATTTAGTACCTGAAGGAAGAGCCGGCAGTGAGGATGACAGAGTAGGGGAAGCAGAAGCAAAAGACAAAAGGTAATCGCGTTGCCAAAGAGGGGGCTGCGTAGAACGGGTCGAGCGACGTTGGGGCAGAGAAGGAGGAACAGAGATGGGAGAAGGAGGCAACGATGTAGGCGGAGGTGGAGGATTGTGAAAGGAAGCGGGTGCGGGCGTGGGGAAGGAGGAGGTATGGTCTGGTTGAGAAAGAGGTAAGACAGTAGGGCGAGTGCAAATTGGGGTGGAAGGAGAGTTGGGCTGGTAAGGAAAAACGGTTTCAAAAAATTTGACATCTCGACTCACAAGAAAAGTTTTAGAATCCAAGTCATAAAGTTTGTAACCCTTGTGGCCGGTGGGATAACCAAGAAAGACACAACGTCGTGCACGGAGGCAAACTTATGAGCAGGATGAACAACGGTAGCATAACATAAACATCCAAAAACACGAAGATGGGCAAGAGGCAGTAGTTTCTGATAAAGTAACTCAAAGGGAAATTTATTGGCCAACAAAGGGGTAGGTAAATGATTAATGAGGTATACAGTGGTTAGCACACACTCACCCCAAAAAGACAAGGGAATGTGTGATTGAAAACGCAAAGCACGAGCAATGTTAAGAATATGCCGGTGTTTGTGCTCAACCACCCCATTTTGCTGAGGAGTGGAAACACATGAGCGTTGAAATTCGACACCAGTATTAAGAAAAAAATCCCGCATGGAAATAAATTCGGATCCATTATCGCTTCTAAGAGTTTTGATGCTGACATTAAACTAATTATAGACTAGGGCAAAGAAAGCTTTAAGCAAGGCTTGTGTTTCAGACTTGTATGTCATCAAGAAGGCCCAAGTACACCTAGTAAAATCATCCACAATTGTAAGGAAGTAATGTGCACCAGTATGTGAGGGAATGCGATGTGGACCCCAAATATCACAATGAAGTAATTCAAATGGTGAAACAGTTAATGTTGTACTTAAGGGAAAGGGAATGCGGGTTTGCTTAGCCATAGGACAAACAACACAATCATTATTAAATGAAATAGACATGGAGGGAAACAATTTAGATAAGAGTTGAAGACGAGCTAATGAAGGATGCCCAAGACGTTGGTGCCAGATTGAGGACGGTGATGAGACATGACAGGAAAGTAGGGCTGTGGTCAATGGCGACATGTAGTAGAGTCCATTATTCTACTTCCCCCAACCAATCATCTTCCCCGAAGCCAAGTCCTGGATGACACAAAAATCAGCAAAAAGAATGATGCAGCAATGAAGGGATTTGGTGAGTTTACTAGCAGACAGTAAATTTAAACGAAAAGAAGGAACGTGAAGAACTTGGTCTAAAGTGATGTCTTTATTGAAAAGAATGGTGCCTGTAGAATCAATAGGAACTGACAATCCTGTAGGTAAGGTAATGGAAGGAATAGGAGATGGATGACTATGAGAAAAAAAAGAGGAATCGGATGTGATATGATCCGTGGCTCCACTGTCAAGAATCCGTGAATGAGAAAAAATTGAATTAATGGATGGAATAAAGGGATGAAACTGACCTGCTGCATTATTAATGGATGGAATAGAGGGATGAAACTGACCTGCTGCATTAGCAAAGGCATCTGAGGTTTCGGAGGATGATTTGGACAAGTTTGCCATGGCAGTGGTGAGTTGTTTGCATTGCTCCTCAGAAAGCCCAGCAAGAACCTGGTGCAAGATATGGGTTGCCGAATCAGAATGACTAGCAAGGTTTCTGTGGGCTGGCTGCTGTTGTGTGGAAGGGTCCATGGCGTGAACTTGGTGGATGGAATGGTTTCCATGCGGATTGGTGTTGTTTCGTTTGTTCCGATCATGCTGCTGTTGTTGAATAGAGCCATGATTGTCTGCATTGGTGCCCTTTCCACGAAACAACCTGTGTCCGGGCAGGTATCCATGTAATTTGTAACACGTCTCGATATTATGTCCAACACGATCACAGTAGGAGCAATGTAGATCAAAAGAGGATGAACGATCTCCGGACTGATTTGGATTTCCGGAACGAGAAGAGTGATTGAAGGATGAACGATCTCCTAACAGATTTTGGGTTCCAAAACGAGAAGAGTTGGAGCCTTTGTACTTATGCACTGTTGCAGCAAGAGAAAAGTTTTCTATTGAGGAGGAACCAATTTCCCGTTGTTTTTCTTCTTGAGTAATTAAAGAATATGCCTTCCGAACGCTTGGTAACGGATTTATGAGAAGAATCTGACCACGTATGGCATTGTAAGACTCATTTAGACCCATGAGAAATTGCATAATTTGATCTTGTTCCCGTTGTTCACTGTAAACCTTCATTCCACCACAAGAACAAGTGGGTTGAGTTTTATAGGATGCAAGTTCATCCCATAAAGCTTTGAGTTTTGTATAGTATGTGGAGATAGGCATAGAACCTTGTACATGTGAATTGATTGATTTTTGGATCTGGAAAATTCATGGAGCATTGCCTAGAGAAAAACGATCATGGAAATCGTTCCAGATCTCATGTGCCGTCTCAGCGTACACAACACTGTAGACACCCCATTTTTTATCGTCCTCAAGACTTGGACGTCACTGATTGAACACTCAGTGATCACCCTTGTTCGTGTTCGTTTTGAGTTCCCGGAGGCCTCGGCTGCGCGCCTTGCCTCAGGATCTCTTAACTCGTTCGTTTAGTGTTTGGTTTTGCACCGAACACTTGTGTTTTTGCCTTGGAAGGCAGGGAATGGCTTGTTAGCCATCCCCACATTCCACCGGCCTTCCCTTTACCTCACCGGCCATTCCTTGTCGCCACCGGCCATTTTTGCTTGTTATTAATGGCCGGTCGGCACTCTGTGTAGCCGGCCGGCACCTTATTTGGCCGGTGATCTATTTTGCCGGCCGGTGACCCTTTTGCACCCCCCTCAGGCATGGTGCATGCCAGCTGTGCCAGCTGGGAGGCACAGACACCACTCCCTATGCACGGGGATGACCACTTTGAGCCTTTGACCCAAGCTTCTTGGGGAAGCTTGGCTAGCTATCTTAGCTTCCTCTAGAAGCCTTGACTCCTTTGCACCCTTTGCCCCTTTTCATTTAGCTTCTTGAAGAAGCTTCAAACCATTTCCTATGCCTATATAAGGATCCTTCTTCCTCCTTGGTTAAGGGTTAGAGTTTTTGATCAAAAAAAACCAGAGATACACATATATATATCTGTCAAATATACTCTCTCTCTATATCTCCCTCTCTCTCATCCTTAGTGTGTGTTTGGGACCCTAAAAGTGCACTTTTACCTTAGTTTTGCACTAACACACACACCATCACACCTTACTTCGACCTTGAGGGACTTAGAGGGTTTATTCTTGAGTTTTTGGACTTGTTTTGACCAGAAGAGAGTGGCTGGACCTGCTGTTCTTGAGGTGTTCTTCAAGGGTAACTACTTTGCTTTAGTTTCCCCAATTTTGCAACAGCTTTTTACTTGTCTTGCATGATGATTTGAGCTTTGTGTATAACTAGAAAAAGTCTTATATTTGCATGCTTTAAATACTTCATTAAGGTCATTTTGTGGTTTGGGGTCGAAATCACCCTCTTAGGCCTTATTTGGCCCTTTTGGTGCTTCCATTGCTAGGCTTTATTTGCTTGAGTGTTTTGTTCTTTTCACCACTGAAATCCAGTGGATTTTCAGTGGTAAAGAAGAGGGTTTGAAGTCTTGTATAGGGGAGGGACACCCCTCTCCCCTTTGTCCCTCTTTTATCCTTGTTTTGGCTTAAAGGGCAACATGCATGCTTGGTTTGTTCTTGGCTCCATATCAGATGTTTTTGGTGCTATTTAGGTCACATGTTATCTCTGTTTTTGGTCGGATTTGTGGCCCTTTGCATGCTTAACATACTTGCTTTGTATTCCCTTGTTTGTGCCTAGAAATGCATCATGACTTTTGACTACCATGCTCTCATATCTTGGCTTTACTTTGTGAAGTTCTTGGCCATATTTTATCATGCTTAAGGTCTGTTGGCCACTAATTTGGTCTTGTTTAGCATGTTTGGTATAGTTGCTTCACATTTTGGCTTGTGAGCCTTGAATGTGTGAATCATAAACATGCATTGGTTAGGCTATTTCAATGATTTGGAATCATTTAACATGCTATTTCAGTCCCTATACCATGCTTACATGTCTCCATTTATCATCTCATTCATGCCTTGAAGAGTTGGCCTTTCATGACTAGGAATAGGTCATTGTGCATAGCCCTATGTTTGAGGCTTTGGGGCTGCCATATCAGGGGTATTTGGGGCTTATTTTGCATGTTAAAATTCTGTTTTTGGTTGTATGGTTCATGCCATGTTTGCTTGGGGTAGTGGTAGTAGAATGCCCCTTTGTTATGCCTTAGCTTTGGGCCTCTTTGACTTGCATGTTTGTTGTGCATTTTGTCCATCATTTGGGATGCTTTTGGCCACTGTTTTGGGGTGGGCTGAGGTCTGCCCCTTCATGGTTTAAGTCCACCATTGCTTTCTCGTCACATGTTTTGTTGCATGTTTGATTCATGATGTGTTGTCACATGCTAGTTCTTTTGCATACTTGCCATGACATGTTGCATTGCATTTGGCATGCCTTGCATCTTAATCTTATGTTGCATCTTTGAGCCATGTTTGCATAACATGCATTACATTGCTTGGTTTGGGGTGTCAAGCCAAGTGTGAGGATTGAGAAGTGTTCATACTCCAAGTGATGTAACACGTCTCAACTCTCGGTCACCGAGGCCCTTGACTTTGACATGATAGGGTCTTGGTATTCATTTGTGTGTTGCATGCATTTTCATTGAATTGCAACCTTGGCCTCTTAGGCCATCATGCATCAAAATGCACAATTGATGGCCCGAGGATCGAGGGCCATGCTTCCTTGAGTCCACTGCATGATAGGGAGTGTGACCATGCTTACATTCGCTTGAAATTCCATGCCATACACTGTCTGTCCTTTGTTGCTGTCAAAAACCAGTTCTGCAAGAATTTTTGGCCGACCGGCCGTTTATAGTGCCGACCGATAACATGAAGTCCAGCCGATGGACATTTTCCATGGCCGGTGGGTATTTCCTTTAGCCGATGGTGCTCTACAGTGTGCAGAGAATATGTCCCAAGACTTTGGCAGTTTTTAGAAAAGCAGGGCAGTGTAAACAGAGGCAGCGGTGGCATGGTACGGGTTTTCCGGGTGAAACGGACTCAAGCATGCATCATTCGCGCATTCCAAGGCGGGGCTGTGGCCTTTTCCCTTCTGCATTTATTTTGTTAATTAATTAGGAGTTCTGTAATAATTAATTTAGTATTATTTATTCGGACTGTAATATTTATTTGGACCCTCCGAGTGAGGGCAATTGTGTAATAAGTGTGTGTGAGTGCGTGTATGTCTTCCAATCCCACTTCTTTCTTCCCTTTTATTTACCTGCTTATGATGGTAGACTAGGGCATGTTTAAATTAGCATACAGTATGATAGCATGTTTGCATTCATTCATCTGTTTTACATGCATCGGGCTCGGCGCATCATTCTAACTGCATCTGTATTTCCATTCCAAATTGAATACGTGTTAGTTGCAGCACTTCACATGTCATTGTAGATTAGTCGAGCCTATCTAAGTTGCATTCTGCATGTGTTGCATTAGCCATCTTAACATGAACTAGGATCATGCACTTGATTACTAACTAGTTTCTGTTTTGGCTTGGAGTACTAGGTGAGCTTTTATGCTTTAGCATACCTCATGCGTGTGAGTGTTGCCATAATAGCATGATTACCATGAGGCTAGCTGCTTATGTGATATAACTGCTTGAATGCCTGTGGGTGGAGGTTGAATCACCTAAATTGAAATAATACATTAAAACTGTGAGTTTTAAGCCCACTAGATAGTGGCAAAACCTTCTTTTCTAAAGCCCACTTGAGGGTGGTAAAACCTGCATTTTAGCCTACTTGCGAGTGGCAAACCATTTTCAAAACAAACACGCAATGTTTTGTTCCAATCTAGGCGATTTGGTCTATACTTGTTTGCTGTGCGCATAACATAGTAATTCTAGGCTAATAATCGGAATAAGAACACATAACGTTTTCAAAATTGGATATCATGGTTACTAGAGGCCGGTCTTCGGACCGGGCGAGAGGGGGTGCTCATAGCTGACCTTCCCCAATCGTACCCAAGTTCCCGAGCCGAGGTAACTTTGGTGATGACGGACACATGGCCTTTGGCACCGAGTCAGGGTTTCCTAAATTCCCCCATTTAAAAAAATATTTAGGTGGCGACTCTGTACCTGGCAAAGCAGTCCATGTTTGGCACTTCTTTCAAAAATCTGTTTTCTCAAAACGATTTGCCGGATTTGGACTCTTTGGTTCAGATTAAGAACCGTGACAATTTGAGTCCGAACTATAGTAGGCCCACAGATGAACAGAATGGGGGTTCACCCCCCCCGGGGCGTTCGGGGACGTCTACAAACACCATCTACTAAATCTGCTTCAACAGAGTTGAGAAGCCATGAGAGAACCATTTTGTCACAGCGTTCCCACAAGGCATAATCGATAGGCTTCTCGGTTGTATGCGGGGCTTTGATCGTACCATTAACAAAACCAATTTTGTTTTTGGCAGTGAGAGCAATCACCATGGAGCGTCTCCATGTTGCATAATTGTTTCCGTCAAGACGCTTCGAGACTAGGAAAAGGCCCGGATGATCTGATGGGTGAATAAACAAAGGGCTTGAGGGTTCAACCATGGAGTCCTTATTCTGGCTGTCACCCATGTTGAGTGAAGGCAAGGGTGTGGAAACCCTTGAAAGCTTCAAACAATAAGGATATCAAGAATCACCCAAACATTGCTCTGATACCATGAAAACAGAGAGATATGGAAGAGATGAAAACAGAGAATTTCTGTATGTATATTGATATATCTATCTGTGTTGTTTAGCTCCTTTATATAGAGGAGTTACAAGCCGAAAGAGAAAACATTAATGATGAAAGCATTACTAACATAATGAGTAAAGTAGCACTAACATAGCACTAACATATAGTATACTAACAGCTACAATCATGGCTAACCCACTGATTGTGTAGTTAATATAACAAAGCTAAATTCCTTCAATTACTCAATATGATTTCCAACAAGCATACCTCAGCTATAAAGATCCTAATTGTGTACCACTTTGTTCGGAGGATTCAGAAGGCAACAGGTTCCTGCGGATGGCCAAGAAAAGGAACTGTAAGTAAACAAAGTGTTGGAAAATGGCGTTGTATAAATTTATTTTTTTTGTTAGCTTTGAGCATCAATTAAGGCAGGCCCTAAGCGTTATTTTTAACATTTCTAATTGGGTTCATGTTTAATGCCACATAGTGAATAACATCGTCTATTTGGTTGCTCAAAACTATTTCTGAATGAATAAGAATTCAACGTGCATTTCAGGTTCATGGAAATAGCTTTAGGTGGATTTCCTACACATTTGTGAAATGTGCTTGTCCCAAATAGAAAAGGCTTAAGGATTTATATGAGTATATGTCTAGCTTGCCATACTTGGGTTGGGCCCCAAGGGGCACCCCAAGTTTTGTAAGGCGGGGAGTCATGGACAAAGTGGGCTTGGCCCAAAACCACCACACAAGCGCGCTCATGCCACCGCAGCCGTCGAACCAGCTAGCTGAGCTGGGCATGGGTGCGTGGTGTGGGTTGTGGTACTGTTCTGGTCGCAACTTTCCGGCCATGTCCGAACAGATGTATGGTTGGCTATAAATAGCCTGTCATTCTATCAATTTTTCTTCAACATTTCTTCCTTCTTCTTCCTCTTATCGTCCTTCTGTTCTTCTGCATCTATTCTGCATTTAATCTTAGGGAGAGAAAGAGAGAGTTACAACATAGTTTTGGTTTACCAGACTTGAGTTTGTAGTGCTGCAAATCAAGTATTAGTTATTGCATCCTGAGAAGTAGATGCCGTTAAATCTCGAAGCACCGGAGCGAGGGCGAAATCTATTTTAAAGAGATTGTGTCCAATACAATTCTCGACTTATAATTTTTGCAAGCAATTAATTCGGAATTTAATTTATTTAATTATTTTTTAGATTATTTATTTTTATTTTGTTGCTTATTTTATTTATACATTTAGTTTACACACACACAACAACAACCGGGAGTAACAATCTTAAAGTAGATCCATGTTTTGTAAGGAGGGGAGTTATGGACAAAGTGGGCTTGGCCCAAAACCACCACACACGCACACGCATACCGTTGCCGCCGTCGTCCAACTAGTTAGCTGAGCTGAGCGCGGGTGCGTGGTGTAGGTTGTGATATTGTTTCGGTCGCAACTTTCTGGCCATGTCCAAATAGGTGTATGGTTGGCTATAAATAGCCTGCCATTCTATCAAATTTTTTTCAACATTTCTTCCTTCTTCTTCCTCTTATCGTCCTTCTGTTCTTCTGCATATTTTCTGCATTTAATCTTAGGAAGAGAAAGAGAGTTACAACATAGTTTTGGTTTGCCAGACTTAAGTTTGTAGTGCTGCAAATCAAGTATTAGTTGTTGCATCCTGGGAAGTAAACGCCGTTAAATCTCGAAGCACTAGAGCTGTGGGAAAAGCACCGCAAAAGAACTGTGGAAATCTTTAGATCTGAAATATAAGACAGAGGATGTCGATACAAAGAAATTTGTTGTTGGCCATTTTCTGGATTTTAAAATGATGGATTCCAAGACGGTTATTAGCCAGGCTCAAGATCTCCAATTAATTCTCTATGACATATATATGGAAGGGATGATTCTTAGTGAATATTTCCAATAGCGGCAATCACTGAAAAATTACCACCATCCTAGAAATAATTCAAGAATTATCTTAAGCATAAACGCAAGGAGATGAAATTGGAGGAACTGATAGTGCGTCTCAGAATTGAGGAGGACAACCATGGTTCCGACAAGAAGTCAAGAAATCATATCATGCAGACTAAAGCAAATGTTGTGGAATATGGACAAGGGTCAAAATTAAACAACAAGAAGTGGAAGCATGATGACAATGGTTCCAAACCAGGATCCACTAGTAAGATCAACAAAGAAATCAACAGCAGGTTCAACAAGAGGTTCAAAGGCAAGTATTTTGTGTGCGGCAAAGATGGACATCGCGCTAAGGATTGTTATGTTCGTAAGGACAGAGGGAGTTTAAGCAAAAAGCCAGCACAAGCCAACATAGTCGAGGATTTTTATCTTTTCGATGGAGTGGCAGACATCAATCTTACTGCAGTAATATCTGAGGCTAATTTGGTGGGCAATCCCAAGGAGTGGTGGGTGGATACTGGAGCAACCCGCCATATCTGTGCAAATAAGAAGATGTTCACAACCTACAAAGTGGTGGAAAGTGGGGAACAACTTTTTATGGGAAACTCCTCCACATCAACTGTGGAACGACAAGGAAAGATTATGCTGAAAATGACCTCAAGGAAAGAACTCACTCTTAACAATGTACTCCATGTGCAGGAGATTCGCAAGAATTTGATTTCTGAGTCATTGTTGATTAAGAATGGTGTAGACACCCAATTTTTTACGGCCTTACGACTTGGACACCATTACATGTACACCCGATGATGAATTTATTTGCTCGCCAAGTGCTTGAAGTCCTCAGCAGAATGCCACAGCTTTGAGCCTTCCAAGCCCTACACCCCTGTTACCTCATTTTTTGACCAAGCCTTCATCCTTCAAGCCTGCAGCTTCTGGTGGCCTGCCGGCCACCTTTTGAGGTTGTCGGCCATCACTTTTGGGCTGCCGGCCACCACTATATTTTGCAGATATTTTATGCTAGCTATGCTAGCTGGTTGCACAGATGCATGCATCTGTCCCCACGTGTAGGGTTGGATATCCTTGTAGAGATTTCATATTTTCTATATATAGGAGACCCTTATCTCATGTTTTGAGGTTAGAAAATTTTGAGATCAAAATTTTTTCTCTCTCTACAATTCTCTCTCTCTCTAGCAAATCTCTACACTTTTGCCTACAATTCCTTAACTTTGCCTATACATCCTTAACCAAATCTTCTCATCTTTGAGATGAGGTGTCTTTGAGCTTGGTTTGAGCTCTAGAGAGTGTTGTTTGCTTGGTTTTGTTGCTTGAATTGCTTCTTCTCTTCAAGAGGTATGAAGCTTTGTCCCTTTACTTGCTTTTTCTATTATTGTACTTGTTGTTTTTCAACTGATTTTGGGCTATAAAGCTTCTGTATTTTTGGGTTGAAACTTGGGTTCTAAGGCCATTAAAGGTTGAGGGGTGGTTCACCCTTCTTTATACCTTGTTTTGGAGGCCTTAGCTCTTGTGTTTCCCACCCTTTTACTATTTTTTTCCAAGCTTTTAAACACTGATTTTTAGAGTTTTTTCAGTGGCCAAAATCATGTTTTGAAGTCTAAATTTAGAAGGGTTAGCCTCCCCTCCTTGCGTCTTGCTTACTAGCCTAGTTTGTGCCATGTTTTAGTATATTAATCTAGCTATTTTTAGCTCAATTCCAGCATGTTTTAGGGCGTATTTTAAACTGTTTTAGCACTGTTTTGGGCTGTTAGTTACATTTGAGCTTTGTTTTGCATGCTTGTAGTATAATAGTCCTCATGAGTTTGGTGTACTGGGTCTTAGACACCTTCTCCTTTGAGTTGATAGCATTTATTTATACTTTTCTCACTCATTTTCAGCACTAATAATCTCTACAATATCCCTTCTTTCTTGGCTTTTTGTTTTGCTTTGAAAGTGGTGCAAACTACTTGTTTGTTAAAAACATGAGATTGAGGTGTCATGCTTAATAGTTTAATCCCTTAAGGGTTCTTTACCAACTGTATGATGTCTCTTTCATGTCTAAAACAACTTTTGATTTGAGCCCTCTTTCCATTAGAGGACTTAATCTCACCCTTTGGGACTCAATTGATTAAAGAATTGAAAGGTAACTAAAATGGAGTAACTAAAACTTGATATTAAAAGTGAGCAAGACACTACAAAAAAATCAAGATTTAGCAGCGGCCAAAACTGTCGCTAAAAGCAGAAAAAAGTGTCGCTAAAAACTAGAAGATCTTTACCCACGATTGAAATAGCGACGGCCAAACCGCCGCAATAGGCCCGTCGGCATATCCTTATAGTGACATTTTCTTCAAGCGCTGGTATAGTTATTTTTATTACGACGGTCGATGTAGTGACAGTTGCAAATATTGCTATATCTTAAATTTACCCATTACTTGCTAACTTTATAACAACGGGTCGACTGCTGCTATATCCTTCACTTTTGTGACATTTTGTGAACCCCTGCTATATTTTGACTCTATTCCATCAGTTTTACACTATCGCTATAGCCATAGAATTCTTTTTGAATTTTATTTACAATGACGGTTATAATCGCAGTTATAGACTATTTTTATTATTCAATTAGCAATAATATATAGCTTGAAATTTTTAATGATTTGCTAACCATTAATGGTTGTTTCTCACTTATCCTTGCTCACATTATATATCTATAAAAACACTATTTTATTCTAATGGCTCAACACTCAATAATTGTAAAAAGTAAAAGAGTCTGCATTTTCATAATCCCAAAATATCCAAAACACCTTAATTAAAGGGTTCATTACATAAGCCTGTAATACAAAATAGATCCAATATTTCTAGCAAACTAATAGCCAACACCATAATCTAAAAGGTACAAATAAACTTGTCACATGACAATAGTACTCAAATGTATTACTCATGACGCCATTTTATAAAGACTTCCACAAAAAATGTTCAAATCGAGAAATGACGTCCATTGTTTGATTAAGAAAGGAATCCCAATTTCATTTGCAAATGCCTGCACAAAATAAAAAACAAAGTCTCATTAAAATCCAGAGTCCTTGTATGAGTAATAGAGATCTGCTATCAATGAACAAAAAAACAAGATTTGAACTATATTACCTTTCCAGTCTCATAAGACACCACCTTCGGTGCAGTAAGGTCACACTTGTTTCCAACTAGAAGCTTGTTTACATTCTCACTTGCATACCGGTCAATTTCACTTAACCATTGCTTGACATTGTTAAAACTCTCTTGATCGATCACATTGTAAACAACCTAACAACAAAACCACTAGAATAAGACTAAATCCATACATTAAAAAGCAAACTCAACAAGAAGACAATTCAATGCTTACAATAATGCCATGTGCACCGCGATAGTAACTGCTACTGATTGTCCTAAAATGTTCTTGTCCAGCAGCATCCCACTGCATGTCCAGAGAAAAGAAGAAAGATGAGAGTTGTTAGCAAGAAAACAGTTTGTAGAAAAACAGGGGACACCATGTTGAAGAAAACATCACAATAAATTTTGACTAAAAACAAAATTGTCATATAATTAACATATAATCTCAAGAGTGTGAATTCTCCAGATTTCATTTCGAATAAAGCTATCCTTTAAATTTTTACAGAATTTAAGCATACTTTTCTGCAAAATTTCCATCCTATGGCAAAGAAATGTTTATATGGCATTCCTTATTTACACAGATTCCCAATCAAACACTAAATCAAAGCTGAAACTAAAATTTATAGCTTTCATAGACAGAACAAACTAATAACGCACTTAAAACTTACAATCTGGAGTTTAATGGTTTTCCCATCTTGCTCAACCGTGCGGATTTTCTGCAGAAGAGAACATAGGAATAATTTACAACTTTACAATCTATGTTAAGGTAATCAGCAACCCAAACCAAGGGAAATAAAAAAGATTGCTTACGAAGTCAACTCCAATAGTGCTAATGTAACTTTCCAGATATGAATCATCCTGATTACAGAAATGATAAAAATGGTTAATGAACTTGGCATCTGTCTGGAGGCCATATTTGTCTGGAGACCAGGAAACATTGAAAAATAACACAATCACATCAAAACAACAAGGCTAATTAAAGCAATCTTGAAAAAGAAAGAAGGAATAGAAATGGAGGGGGAAAAGAAGAAGAAGAAGAAGCTGTGTAAAAGAGGGAGAACTTACAGCAAACCTCAAAAGGAGACATGATTTGCCAACACCCGAATCTCCAATGAGCAAAAGCTTAAGTAGGTAGTTGCTGCCAAAAAAAAAAAAAAAAAAAAGTGGAAATAATGTTTGTATCAAAATGTTGGAAAGTACACAGGAAGAGAAAATAGTTTCTTATAATTTCTCCACAAAAAATAAAAATCAACGTGCAAGACCACCCTGTTCCCACAAGTGAATAAAGTAAATTGAAAGGTTGAGAGACTTATAAAATTATTCATAAATGATAATACACACACACAAGCATTTTGTGTTTCTGGTCATAAATATTACTACCTCTAAAAGTACAAGAGGGTTTCCAATCATTACAACTCTACAGTATTATCTATGCTCATGCAGAAAGGTTGAATAATTAATCAGTTAACAATTTAGAAAGGAAATTGATAAAAGAATAATCCGCCACACCTGCTTGCATGCATAATGAGACAGCAGATGCTCAAATTTACTAGTAACCTATATGCATGCAATGTCATTGTATATATAGAAATTATACATCAAATCACAAACAACTCTCAAGCACCCAAAACACAGATCAAACAGTGTATAAAATTCAACTATATCATATTTTTTTTCTGGTCAAATAAATGCATTATAAACCATACTCTGAATGTATGACCATTCAGATTCTTTTTCTTTTTTTTTCATTTTAAGTTAAATGCATAAAGGACATAACAATTAAACTCGATATAATTCAGCAAACAAGATCAAAATTCTTTATAAGGGTTAAAGTTGATATGCGTTGATTTGGCCTAGGCAAGCAGATTTATTAAATTTGAGCTAAACTGACTCCTTTTTCTAATTTGTATGTATTATCATTCTTGAGAGTAATCACTAATCAAATTAAGAAGGTAGGTTCAGTTTAAACCCCAATAAGAGGGAATTATTCTTGGAAGCCCATTAGGCTCTAGTTTTGTTTAGTTTGGATAGTTGTAGAAAGAACTAAGCCACCCAATCCAACCCATTCAAAGATCTAATAACGAAAGTAATAACATAAGCAAGCTAACACACCTAATCAATTGACAAATAACAATCAATTAACCACATAAAACCAAATAATTAAATCTTTAAGACTACTTTCTGAAATGCAACTCAGAATTGAAAACTATGTAAAGAATTTGGGGGAAATGAACACAAAAAGAAAATCACAACACTAGAAACTAGTCTACAAAATATATTTGAAGTACACAGATTAAATTGAAAAAAAAGAAAAGAAGCCCCATGTGCTTGCAAAACCAGATTTGCAAATATCTACTCATCACAAGATTTGGTTCTCTTAGGCTACTCTGACTTTATCAGATTGGACGAAACACCTAAAGTTATCGCAAAAAGATTAGTTCTTGTAATCCAATGTTACACGCACAATATTAAGTCACTTCTTCATCCATTTATTTTTGTCTTTTTTTATCACATTTTTTTGCTTATATCACCTATACTAGGCTACTCTGACTCTGTTTACCTCTTTTGCTTATATCACCTAAAGTTCTATTTACCTCTTTGTTACATGCACAAGATTTGGTTCTCTTAGGCTACTCTGACTCTGTTTACCTTCTTTGCTTATATCACCTATACTTCAAAATTGTGCATAAAAAATATAGTATTAAGTAGTCACTTTCAGGTTAAAAACAAACAAGCCAAAAATAAAATAAAATAAAAATCATAAGAACGTATTAATAAATAAGAAATGAATAAAACAAAAACACTCACCAATATATTAACATGTTTCAACTTATTTTGTTATTTATTTCAGAATAGGTGAAAATTTTATTATACAATAATGGTTAGGTAAGGTTTGCTCCATTCTATCATCACCATTTATTATTTAATTACAAAAATTCTGTCAAATAGATGGGATTCATGCATTTAATGAGTTATGTTTGATTCATTGATTTATTAAATTTAATTTTTTCCTATTGTTATGTTCATATAGCATTAATGGTAATCAAGATAACAGTTAATATGAGCACTTTATTTTTATTTTTATTTTTATTTTATAGATAACGGATGATCTATAAAAGAAAAGGAAATGGCAAAATACAATAATGGTTTCTTTTTAGGGCCAAATAATAATGGTGATTAAATAGTTCCTTTTTTGACAGGAAGGTTTGGTCATTGACCCATCGTTGAGAGCATCATACCAGCATCAACAATTCTACTTACCCCCAAAAAATATTCAATGTAGTTGTGGCCACACAATTTATCACAAAATTGGACACAACTTTTTAAAATTGAACATTTTTTGAAATTTATAGAATAATTCTAAGTCCACACAATTTTATCACAGAATTTGACACAACTTTTTCATATGAGATGTAACCATTAAATGTGTGAGTCCCACCTCCATATGAAAGAAGTTGTGTTTGATTATGTGATCGGATTCTGTGCACGTAAAATAATTGATCAGAATGAGAACTCACCAGTAGGGTCCGCATTAACTAAACTAATGAGCTGCAAAGAGAATTTTTGTCCAAGGAACTCATGAACATTATCAAGAGTGGAAGGATTGAAGTCATTGAAATCCAAAACATTATTTTGCTGTAAGTATGCCCAGGCCAAGTTCCCCAATAACCTGTTCTTTCAAAAATAGTCTTCACTTTAATGTTGAGGCATTTCAATCTATTCTTCAATTCTACCAGATCTCTGCAATAAAATGAAAATGTATACTCAAAGATTTGTCTTGGTCACCAAGTAATTAAAGAGAGTATTCAAGATGTCAAACTATAACTATTAGGCTAAATGGGAAAAGAGAAAACAGAGGGGAAAAAAAAGTTTTTTATTAGGATCATTGTAGAACTAAAACCCCTTACCATGAAGATTCAAGAAGCTACTAAAACATTATTTTAAATTCATCACGACAAAGTTCTCAAAAAAAGGCTTGAAATCCATTTGTAAACTATGAAATCTAAATTTGAACTAGTTCCTTGAATAAATAGTGCCAAATCATTTAATTTCCTATCCATTAAATCCAAACACAACTTATTCCAAATGCCACGAAAACCAAAAAGGCATTCTTTCCAAATGCTATGAAAATCACACCAGTCATCCATACACAAAAGTTGCATTTCCAAATTCTCCTAATTGTTACCAACAAAATTCACATCAGATCAACAGCTATATCTATGGTGATAGAGAAGGTCAGATTTGAAGCAATGTGCGTACCTTGTAGAGTTCAACTAGCACGTTGTCATGAGATTCCTGAGATTCAAGGGAGCATAGATAGCTGAAAGATGGAAAATTGAGCTTTCATTTATCATTTTTAGAAAATATGCATAAAATTCAAACAATATCAATGCCCAGATCTTTAACCCACAATAGTACAATCAAGGTTTGGCTTAAAGCCATTCTCCTAGAAAACTGATCTTTAACCCACCATTTATTGATTTATCATATAAAATTCACCAAATTTACGTTGGTTCAAAATGGGAAGAATTTATTAATCCACCTATGTATAAAACTTATTGCTTAAAGACAAAGGAAAGTATGGGAAGAATTTATTAATCCACCCATGCTATCATCAAGACAATGGATTGAAGTGAGAGAAACAAGTAGATATCAGCAAATATCAACAATCAATCTAATCTATTAATAGTTCTTCTCCCTCTTCCAAAATCCTATGAGCTTGTTTTTTAAATTTTTGGTTTGATTATAAGAACAACTGATGGCATTCATGAAGTACCATCAGCAATGTAATTTTTTTAAAGGGGTTTCAAAACCTCTTCACTGCAACAAGGATTGCTATGTCCAATTTTAGCAATCCATCACTAGCATTTGAACCCTTGAACTGAGGTATGTGGGGTCATACTCAAGAGCAACAGGCTCAAGGAGGGCTAGTATGGATTCATATGTCCAAACTGCAATAAATAGGATTGTTCATTCAAATTCAACAGTTCGCTGATGGTTATAACTGTGCTCATAATAATAAGAACAAGGACAAGAAGAAAATACCATTACAATGCGAAACTGTTAAGCATCATCAACCCCAGAAATTGAATAACAATTGCTTTGCCTCAAGTATTTATATTCATTTGCACTTTTCAAATTCAACGTCTCTGTGTTACAAAGCAACAAAGTGTAAAAGAATAATAAATACATAAAAAACAAAAAAGGGGAAAAGGTGTAACATAGAGTATAATATAAAGGTTGAAAAACTAGGCTAGCATGTGACCTTGTTATGCACATATGCACAAATCTACACAAACTAGGATATATCAGAGATTACAATGTGGAGCAATCAAATTCATGCCTCTCTCTCTCTCTCTCTCTCTCTATATATATATATATATATATATCTTTGTGTGAGAGTGTGGAAATTTTTGGTAAACTAAACCAACAAGGGTTCCATTTGATCTTTGCAAAGTCAAAAAAATCCAAATTCCAAAATGGCAGTGTTCCCTATGAGACAGCATTAATAATTTCACATAAACTCAAGTTGATAATGTTGTAATTTCACATTAACAATTGATTCAACACTACCAAGAACCAAACTTCATATATTAATTGATATAATCAATAAGCTATAATGCATATATAGATAGATAGGTTAGTACCAGCTGTGCAAGTGCTTGTGGAGGTTGATGGTGTACTCCCTAGTCACCACCTCTTTGTTTCTTCCCTTCATCTTCTCCTCCTTAGCCAGATCAGAAGGTGTTTAGGTGGAAATGTGGAGCTCTGAGTGTGTTCTATTCTGGATTTTGGGGTTGCAGCCTGATCTCCAATTGAGCTATGATGGTGGCAGTTCTGTTTTATTTTCCTGTTTTTTGGTGGCTGCTGTTGGGTTTTGGGGCTGCAGCCTGTTTTTTGGTTGCAACCAGGACATGAGAAGTAATGATCAAATAAATCAATAAGTTTTTTTAGTACTTCCTAGTTTAAAAACTCAGCCATAGAATAGAGTGAGACTTCTCAAAGCATGCAATTTTGTTTCTAGAAGCTGTATATAATGGGAGGAAAAAAGGTCTAAAACTCACCTCTCTCTATGGAAAACAAAAGTCTTAGAATGAAATCCAATTGGAGGTTAAGCTGGACTTTTTCACATCTAACCAATGAGATTAAAGTCATTTTTGCTGGATCTTCCCTAAGACAAGTGTGACCTTAACTATGTTATCTAGCTACCTAGAACCACTTTATTGTGCATCTAACCAATGAAAGTAAAGTCATTTTGGGTTTGTATGATGGTTGCTAAACTAGTAAAAAGGGTGGAATGTTTCAAAGTTCTTCGTTAGTTGTGTATTTGGATTCAACAAAAAAGGGGCATAATTCAGTGTTGAATTTTCTCTAATCATTATTAGGCCAAGAAAACTATACAAGTGTACAAGCATTAAAATAATGGACATCAATTTTCTCAAAAATAAATAAATAAATAAACCAAAACAAAATGAAATATAACAATAAAGAAAAAGCTTGTTGTGGCATTTTATCAAACACATACAGGACACATGAATGTGTGTAGCATCAACAACTAAAATACAAAAATTCAAAAACCCACATTTAAACCAACCAAATTGTAACATTCCAATAGCAACTTAGTAACAATAACACTTAATCATCACACCATGATCTTCACATTCCAATTCCCAATACTGAATTGTTAATTATAGTAACAAAAATCACCACACAAAACACGAAACACAACCATATAAATCATAATAGTGGCTTGAAAGCAATTTTGTGTTTTGTATTAATGCTAATGATCCTAAAAAAGAAGTTTTAACAACTAATATACAAAATCCAACAAACCCACATCTAAACCAACCTAATTGTAACAGTCCAACACCAACTTAGTAACAATAAAACTTAATCATCACACTGTGATCTTCACATTTCAATTCTCAATAATGAATTGTTAATTAAAGTAAACAGAGCATATTGTGGGCATGAATAATCAAGGAGATCATATAGAATGATGAGAAAATTACCATGAAAGACGACAAAAGAAGAGAATATGTGCTTGTTAGTGTACAGGTCAACGTGAAGATGATTAAATTTTTGGAACTGGTTTAGAAGCCATTGATTATGGTAAAAGGAACACAAAAACCAAAGAAAACCAAGATTTTAACATGAAATCATAGCAAAAATTTAGGGTTTTTATGGTCCCTGGAAGATTGGGAGTTGTATGAATTCTGGGTTGGGTTTATTTTGAAGCATACATGAGAAACACTGATAGAGGATGAAATATATAGATTATTCATTTATGGATTTGGTTGGTATGTCGGTACATTATGAGAGTGTTTGGAGAGAGAGAGAGAGAGAGCAAACTGACCTGAAATCAGGAACTGTTGATGCATCGGTCGATACATCGATGGAGGATGAACCATTGATACACTGGTCGATACACTGGTGGGCTGTAGCTTGTGAAATCAGGAAGCCTCTGTGACTGCTTGGTGCTACTTCGTGAAAGTATAGATAGACTAGGGCACAAGAAGTATAGATAGATCGACTTAGAGTTGAACCCTTTTTTTTGGGACTGAAATTCTGAGCGCTAAATTAGAATTTTTTTGGCGCCTTATTTGTTTGACCTATTGTAGCGGTTGAGTTGTAAACGTAACTAAAAAAATATGTATAGCAACGGTTTAGAAAATAAATGCAACTAAAAACTTAAGTTTTAATTGCGGTTAAAGACCATCACAATAACCACTTTATAGCTGCATTTTTGAGGCGCTGCTATAAAAAACGCTACTATAGCTTGATTTTCTTGTAGTGAGATAATAATTTGATTGTATTCAATCGGACGTTAATTGAACACATGGAAACTTGAACCATTTCATATTCATTAGTGATGAAATGATTCTTGAACCATTTCATATTCATTAGTGATGAAATGATTCAAGGTTCCAAGGTCAACCACTTCCCTTGATCATTCATGAAAGAGAGGAGGTTTATGTCTTGTTTTTCATTTATTGAACTTGCTCACTTGGTTTCATAAGCCATCATGTAATGAAATTGCATCCTTTGATGATTTGTGAACTGAATTTGCTACTCATTTGATTTGCTCATGAAAAGGAGGGGTGAGTTGTGCAAACAGACCCTTGAAATACCCTATATATACTATGTTTGTCCTCTGTTGCAGCAAGGAGAACTGGGCAGCAATGGCCGGCAGACCACCTTTGATGGCCGGCAGGCCATCCCTGGTGGCCGGTAATACTCATCACTAGCCGGCTGCCACTGATGCAAAATTTAGCAGTGTGTTCCTTTGGCAGAGCAGAGTTATTCTAGAAGTGGGCAACAGTGTGTGTGTTCTATTGCGCAACAGAGGCTCTCCAGAAGCAAAACGGTGGCTTTTCGGGTGGAAACCGAGCATGCGCATGAACATCTCTCATTTCCCGAGGCGTAGTAGTTAGTTATTTAGTTTAATTACTTATTTTAATTGCACTTGCTGCGTTGTAATTATTTAATAAGTTAGTTAACTAGTTAGTTAATTAATTTGTTGTAATGATTAATTAAGTAGCTTAGCTAGTTTATTCATTTTGGTTGTAATAATTAGCTTAATTAGCTTAGCGTTATTTAGTTAGCTAGTTAGCTAGTTTATTCATTCGGACTCTCCTTTGTGAGAGCGCAATGTAATAATGTGTATGTCTTTTAACCCCGCGTCTTTCTCCCTTTTATTTAACTGCTTACGATGGTTAGTTTAGGGACATCATGTTTTGTTTAGCATACTTCATGTCTGCATCCATTTGTATTGCATGCACCGAGGCTCGGCGCATCATTCTAACTGCATTGTTAGTTCAATACTTTTTTGAATACGTGTTTAGACCGCATGCTATTTAAATGTTTCATATGCCATATTAAGTAGCCGAGCCTATTTAGATTGCACATCGCATGTGTTGCATTAGTCATATTGCATAAGTTAGGATCATGCATCTTTCTAACTCATTTTTCTTTTGGCTTGGAGTACTAGGTAAGCTTTTATCAGCTTTAGCATAATTGCATGAGTGTGCTTGTTGCCATGTCTAGCATGCTTGTCATGAGGCTAAATGCTTAATTGATAAACTGCTTGTAT
>JAPPVO010000029.1:166510472-166577133 GCA_030407325.1 Camellia japonica
TCTGAAATTGCTTTTAAAGACAAATGGAGACAAGATCAAACCATATCAAACAAAGATAAGTCTTAGTGGTATTAAAGCAAAAACAGTTACATCGAATGGCCCTTTTTGGGTACAAACTCAAGCTCATAAAAATAGGGAATGGAATAAATAATAAGATCAGGAAATTTAGTTCAACTATGATCAATGAATTTCTGTTCTTTCTTTATTCTGTCCTTTATTTCTTCTAACATTGGCTGCATGAGTTGATGTGCTCTCACTTCGTAAAAGAGCTCTTCAGCCTTTATTTCGAAAGCTGTTTCTCTCAATCCTTGTTCCGATTCGTCTATATCCAAGTCATCCCAGTGTGCAGAATCTTTATTCTTGAAATGATCGAATTCTTCAATAAAGTTTTCTGCTTCGTATTGGGCATGAATTCGGAGGAGCGAAAGTTGGTCTAAAGATTGTTGTGGTGTTCATAGAGGTCCGATGCCAATGAAGAAGCAATGGAAGTTGGTCCAAAAACATGTGAAGCTCTGCTTGGGCGAGGGGATTGAGGACATGACCCGGAGTTAGAATATCACAAGCCCATCGAAAGTTCTTAAGAGGGACTTCGTCCTCAAGAACATTGAAGGGCAAGTGGAAAAAAGCTGTGAGCAAAAGTTGAGCTTGTTTCCGCTCAGCCGGAGTAGGGGAAAGTGGTGGTTTGTAAGGTGGAAAGACCTTATCCGCGAAGAGAACAAGCCTCAGTTTCCCAATCCAGCAAGGATTTGGCGGAAGAGAAGGTGTGGATGCTTCTATCTTAAGAGGTGGAGCAAGGGCAGAAGGAACAAGGGCATTGATATAATCGAGCTAGTCAGAAGAGCAAATCTTCGCCTTCTGAGCTAAGAATGATGGATTGTATCCTTGTGCCTCTTCTGGGCGTCGGGCAACATGTACTGTCTTTGTAGGCATGGAAGATGTATACCATGCCACAAGCAGATTCTCCTCCAAACTACGTCGGTGGTCAATGGGCACGTAAGGATAGACCACCGAGCTTCGCGCATAGGAAGGGAATTCTAAAGGGTCAGTAAACTCAACAAAGTGATGGTTGATTCGTTCCCTTAAATCACAGACCTCGGGTTTGGACCAGTTTGTCCAGTCAGAAGCCCCAGAAGAGGAAGAAGTTGCAGCCTTATCCCATGCAGAGGGTTGTGAAGGAAAACTTCCCATGTCCATATTTGCAACTTTCTGAATCAAAGGATTGAGAGCAGTTTGTTCGTAGTCTGAGGATGAGTCAGAAGAAGACCTTTCCATGTCCATATTTGTAAGTTTTTGAATCGAAGGATTAAGGGCAATATGTTCGAAGTCCAAGGGTTGATAATCTGCAAAGGCATCCATGACCTGAATATAGAAGGGTGGGTAAAGGTGGCTAATTAATGCATGGAGGTTCTTTCGAGGAAGAACAACATCATCATATGACTCTTCGTGTGCTCGATCAATGAAGGGTATAATTGATTCGGCCATATAAAAGTGTACCAGTCTGTTCGAATACTAAGGTGGTGGAGGTGTTCAAGAGATTGAAGGGGAGTTTAATGCAAATGATAAATGACAGTTGCATTGCTGGAAACCATGCACGTTCTAAGACGTGGGAAAAGACTTTGATCCACTAATATCACCAAATATTGGGTATATTAGTGCGGGGGGTAATGTTGGCTACATATTTTGTACGAGCCAATTACAATTCGACGCGTGGCGAAATAAGGGTAATATAGGAAGACTATTCAGGTCCTCGATCCTGATCGTACACGTGGCAGTTAGTATTGGTTATTAAAAGATCTGAGTAGCAGCGGATCAACAAAGGGATACAAAGTGACGTGGCTTCAACGGTTACTCGCATTTCAGATTCAAATTTAGGAGGGAAGCTTAACTGCAAGTAATGGCGTAATGGAGCTAATATTAGGGCAAATGAATGATCGATGATCATGGAGGAGCAGTTCGACGGTTAGAAGTGCAATTCGATGGTCACCCTTGAGCAGTATAAATAGAAAGAAGGCCCCAGAAAAAGCCCCCAGACTTAGATCCAAAAAACCAGTCCTTTATACTTATTTTCCTTTCCAGTTTTACATTTATAGTCTTACATTTACAGTTCTTTACATTACTGTACTTTAAAATTCCTGCACTGCACTTCGTTTCATAGGAGGAGTTCCAAGTAGATTTGCTGTAAACCTCTACGAGGCTGAGTTTGAATCATTGTAAGTCTTTTCATCTTAATGAAATACTTTGACTGTTCTTCAATTCATTATTATCTGTTTAATTCTTCTAAGTCAAGCCACCAGTAAAAGTCATTTTCATTGAGGCTAAAAGAACTAAAACGCAATCGTCTGATAATTGGTTGGCAATTAATTTTCTGTGAGGACTAATTGATCCTTGCTGGCACGCTCGCAATTACCAAAATAACCTTCAAAAGCCAAAAAGCCAACAATGTTATTCCTCATGAATTTGGATTTCACATTTACATGCATCAATGAATTTTTAAGAGATTTGAAGAATTAATTTCATATTTGGGTATAAGAAGAGCAAGTTTTGGGAAATTAAGAATTCATGAACATTTGGAACTTAATATTGAATTAAAGGAATTTTGGATGTAATTGGTTTGAATTTTGATCCTAATTTCACACATGTAAATATTTTTCTAAGAGTTTTATAACTTTAATTTCATGTTTTAGATAATCCTCAATGCATCATGAATTAAGAAAGTAATGGAATTAGTCTCATGGATTTTGTAAGAAATAAGGTTTTAAGTAAGAAATTAAGTAGACTCATAGTTATGGAAATTTGGAATTAATCACTTTGGGTTTGAATTTAGTTATCTTAACATGAAATTGAGTTTCAATTGTACATGCATTATGAATTTTTCAAGAGTTTTGGAAGTTTAATTCATGTTTTAAAATTTGTGGGTTTGAAATTGGGTTTGATATGGAGAAAATAAATCAAATCTAAATTTGGACAATTGGAGCATGATTTTGAATAAATGATTTCTAATTGAGAGTGTTTATTAAATTATGCAATGGTTCTCCATATTTTTGTACCAAAAATATAAGTTTTGAGGCTTTGAATATCAAATTTGAACTTCAACTACAATTCTAGAAATTCTAGAATTCACACTGTCCGCTCGAGCGAGGAAAGTCTCGCTCGAGTGTGAAAATCGAGCTCCCAGAAGTTTTTCAAAATTTTACAGTCCGCTCGAGCAACCAAAGTGGCGCTCGAGCGAGGACCCTGTTTTCAGTAATTTTTAACTAACTCTTTTAAATGCATAATTGCATCCTCATGACATTCTAAATATTATTAGGCACCATTTGGACTCAGATAATCATGGAATAAACTAGAAACACATAAAGAGAGTTGAATTAAAATGAAATGAATATTGAATGGTGCTTCTATTGTGTTTTTGTTATGTGATATGTATAGGTGGGCATCCGAGGCCTTATATCGACTTAACCCACTGTGAGTAGTAACTTTGTAAAGCTATGTTCAGTTTTAAGTATTTTCTGAATGATATAAGATGATCTATTTCTGAAATATTAGTTTATGTATAAATGAATGGTTGTCCAATGTTTCTGAAATGTATTCGTGGCATTCTTAACTTCAAATGACATTTGTTATCTGTTCTGTTACGTCCCAATTATGGGCCAACTGTACGTCTCATGAGCCAACTGTTATGGATCCTTATGTATACGTCCCTTTATTGGCCAACTGAATGTCTCATGAGTCAACTGTACCGTCTCCGTGCACGTGAGTCGACTATATGCCTTTATGTCCGTCTCTTTATGGGTCAACTGTATGCCTTTATGGCCATCCCTTTATGGGTCAACTGTTTCTGCTAGTGCTAATGAATGTATCACGTATGATTAATTGCAAATTCTGATTATGAATATGATTCTGAATCTGTATCTGTTATGAACTATGATTTCTGAACATAATTATGAATCCATTTCTGACAACTACTGAATTTTATTTTCTGTAACTGTTATGGATATCATTCATTAAACCCTTTACTCTGTTATTATTCATTGGGCACCAGCTCACTGGTTATATATATATATATATATGTAGGTGATCAGGCGCGTGATCAGGCTTAGAGGCGTCTGCCTGGAATCAGTCTTTGACAGCCAACCTATGTGCCTCCCGTGGAGGTTCCGAACATGTCTAGTGATTATGGCTAAGTGTATAAGTTGAAGTTTTATTTTTCCGTTCAGTTAAGACAAGTCTTTGTGTATTTTGTAAATAGGACTAAGTCCCTTTTTGTCTAGCTTATTTATATGTTTATATATGATGATGTGTATATGTATGTATATAAAGTTTTAAAATTTTTCTGTCTCATATAAGTCTGCACAGCTCAATGGATGTTGTATAATTGTTATTTGCTTCCGTAGCCCCTAATTATATGTTATTCTGTTAAGAGGCTTTTGGTAACCCAAGGATTACTGGCCGGTTATGACGCTAAACCTATAGGGGCTGGTTTGGATCGTGACATAACTTTACAGAGTTGTTACTCATAGATAGCTTTGATAGCAAAATAGACAGAGCAGATAGATCGAATAGCCTATGGCACGTGACCTACACAAACACATAACAAATGCACATTGAACACACGCTCGGAAAACGCATAACTCATTCCTTTTTCTATCTTGGTGTGTTTCTAATCTTTATCCTCATTATTAAGGCTTATGAATGCTTAAGATGCAATGAGGATGCCAAAATGTAAGTTGAAATAGTTAGTTAAATTTTCAAAAATAAGGTAGTCTGCTCAAGCGCAACTTTGGTCGCTCGAGCGGTCTGCAAAGTTTGCAAAAGTACTGGTTGCATGATTTTTACGCTCGACTGTCGCTCAAGCACAAGACTGGGTAAGCAGGGTCTCCGTTCGAGCGCAACTTCCTACGCTCGAGCGGTCTGCAAAAGTCTGTAAAACTTCTAGGAGCTCTTATTTTATGCTCGAGCGCAACTTCGGTCCATTGAGCAGAGGGTCAAAAATAAGGGTGGTCACTTGAGCGCAGGGTCTGCCGCTCGAGCCAACCCCCAAACTCTACAAAAGTACTGGCAGCTCGCATTCTCCGCTCGAGTGCAGACTCCACCGCTTGAGCGGAGGGTGCAAATTCTGGAATTTCTAGATTGCTGATTCAAGTCCAAAACTCAATTTCAAAGCTTCAAAACACATCCTTTTGGGCCAAAGCTTGGTAAAACATTGAGAAACTCATAGTAAATGATGAATTACAAACTATTTCACAAAATCAAGCCCAAAAGTTTTGCCAATTGTACAAAACAAAACTTGAAACTTCCAAAACATAACATGCATGAATTGTTATGAACTCCAATCTTCCAAAGCATGATCAAATGATATAAAATGGCATGAAACTTGATGAATTTCCAAAACCAAGCTATGATCAATGCATACATGTGAGAATTCTTCAAAATCAAACTCCAAATGCAAGAGAATTTGCATGCATGTAAGGTTATCTTCTTAATTCTTCTTCCTAGCTCAATTCTTTGGATTAATTATCTGACTCTCTTGAATTTATGCATTAAGTGCCACAACTACACAACTAAAGGAGTGAATTTCTACCTCAAGCTTTGAATTTTCAAGTGTAGAGGCTTAATTCTTCCAAGATTGAGCAATTCTTTGGTCTTCCTCTTAATCTCTCCAATTCCTCTAACAATTCCTATGTTGAGTTCAATATCCTATCTTCTCTCTCTCTCTCAATGTTTTTTTTGTCTGCAAAAAGCATACACCATAGCACGTCATCCTGAATATTTCTCGTCAACTCATCCATAACTAAATCAAAAAGGTAAGGACTTAAGGTAGATCCTTGGTGTAACCCTATAGTGATAGGAAATTCATTTGTCTTTTCAACAGGCGATCTAATAGTGGTCACCACCCATTCATACATGTTCCTAATTACATCAATGTAACCTTTTGTCACTCCTTTCTTCTTTAACACCCACCATATTATATCCCGGGACACTCTATCATATGCTTTCTCAAGGTCCATAAACACCATATGAATGTCTTTTTTTTCTTTTCTGTATACTTTTCTATTACTCTCCTCAAAAGGTAGATCGCTTCCATTGCAGACTTGCCAGACATAAACTCAAACTGATTCTCTGATACCTCTGTTATATCTTGTAATCAACGTTCCATCACCCTCTCCCACACTTTCTTTATATGGCACATTAGCTTGATTCCTCTATAGTTGTTGCAATTATGGACATCTCCTTTATTCTTATAGATTGGCACTAAAATACTCTTCCTCCACTCATCTGACATGTTTCTAGTCAACAAAATTTTGCTAAACAACCTAGTCAACCAAGCAACCCCCTTTTTACCTAAACACTTCCAAGCTTCAATAGGGATATCATTGGGTCCTAAAGCCTTATTTGATTTCATCTTCTTAAGTGCAATCTCCACTTCAAAGTTCCTAATCCTGCGATAGAACCTATAGTCTTGGTTTATCGTACTATTAGTTATTTCTTCCTTTATTGCCGCACCTCTATGTTCCTCATTTAATAGTTTCTCAAAATAATTCTTCTATCTTTCCTTAATCTCTTCATCTTTCACCAATACCTTAGAATCATCACTCTTGATGCACTTAACTTGATTAAAATCTCTTGTTTTCCTATCCCGTATCATAACAAGTTTGTATACCCACTTCTCTCCCTCCTTACTATCTAGTATAGTGTATATGTTATCATAAGCTTTCAATTTAGCCTATTTCACTACTTTTTTGACCTCCTTATTAGCCAATATATAGCTCTTAAGGTTTTTCTCAGTTCTATCATTCTGCCACTTTTTAAAGCACTTTTTTTTTGCTTTAACTACCGCTTGAACCTCTTCCATCCACCACAAAGTTTCTCTAGAGCTGGGTCCCATCCCTTTCGACTCTCCAAGCACTTCCCTTGAGATTCTCCTCATACAATTGGCCATCGAGTTCCACATAGTGTTAGCATCATCTTTTAAGTCCCAAGTACCTTCCTTATCCATTCTATTATTAAATATTTTTAGTTTATCCCCTTTTAGGTCCCACTATCTCGTCCTACGACGCCCATCATTCTTCCTAGCTTGGTATTGCCCTCTAAAACATAAATCTCGTACCAAATCCTATGTTGAGAGGCCAGACTCTCTAGGAATCACCTTAAATCATTGCATTTTAGGCGGTCCACTTTTCTCACTAAGAAGTAATCTATTTAGCTCTTAACTGATTCACTCTTAAAGGTGATCAAATGCTCCTCCCTCTTCTTATACATAGTATTGGCCACCACCAGGTCAGAAGCCAACGCAAAATCTAAGATACTCTCTCCAGCCTCATTTCCCATAATATATTAGACATCATCAAAATTAAACCATATGATTAACATTCTCCCCCTTTTTGATAATGGCAATACAAGTATTAATTTGACACAAAATTTCATCGGAATAAATGTAACAAAAAAAATTTCAACAATCATAATACAGACATTTATTTGCATTATACTTTCTTATTTATTAAAAAGTTCTTTGTCCAATAAATTTATATATAAATTATATTTCTTCTCCCCCTTTAACATCATTGAAATAAAAGTTTAATATGGGTGAGGAAAATCAATTTTTCTTTTGAAGTAAATACAGCAAGAAATATTTAACAATAATAATGCAATCATTTATTTTCTCCCTCTTTAAAAAAATTTGACAAACAATTCATATATAATTGTTATAACTTATCCCTTTTTTTAACGTAATGAAAATATTTGTGCAGATAAGGAGTAAGATAATAATTTAGAATAATTTTAGGATATATCTTTAAAAAAACTCCCCCTAAGATTATGTATATAGTCAAAAAAATAATTTTAAGAATACTCCCCCTAAAGTTACGTTTCTCATAAAACATTATCTCTCCCCCTCAATTATTTATTTATCCTCCAAATACAATTTTTATTTCTTCCTTGGGGCATTTTCAAATATGACTTGCACTATAAGATTTAAAAAATAAGTTTATGTATATTCTTCATGGAAAATGATTGGTGGCCCTAAACACTGTGGCTCAAATGCCCCTAATTGCCAGTTTTGGTAACTTTGTTTTTTTTTTTTTTTTTTTTACCTGATAGGGAAATTCGGGGCATTAGGGGCACCCAAATTCGGGCCCCCTAGCATTGCCGATTCTTCATTTCTATTGTGACTTAAAAAAAAAAAAATCTAATTATAATACAAGTCATCATGAAAAATGCACTTTAAAGATGCAATCATATCAAGTCATGTATTTGTCAAGAGGTGTACAACCAAATTTTTTGATTTTTCAAAATGTAACAAATACCATAATATAGACTCAAATAAATATTTTAATATTTGATTATTTAGTCTTGTGTTCAGTGATGCCTTGTCTTCATTCAATCACGTATAGTTCTAATAAGCATCAATTCAGATGTAAATATACAAATTCAATCAAGCAAATTCAACATATGCTATACCATAAAAATTAACTTTTTAATAAAGTGATTCACGTAGATAATCAAGATATAATAAAATCACATTTTTTATATATTTATTTTCTATATCATTCCCATGGCTTAAGTGACATCATATAAGCATGTTATGACATCATGTAAGCATGGTATGACATTACAAGAAATTAAGGTTTTAAAAACAAAATTTTAGGAATAAAAATATCTTGTGTATAAAAATTATACTTTTATAGACAAAATGAAGGAATTTAAAAAAAGAAATACTTAATCATATTATTACATTTTTAAGATAAAGTTATTTGGTTGCAAAAGATTAAGTGACTTTTTGCATACTACTTTAGTTGGTCGCCAATAAAATTAACTCATACATTATTCTATTATATTTTCACTCTTTGCACAATTATAGTCGGGATTTCATTTCCTTCCCACACCACTCTCTCTCTCTCTCTCATCCCTAATTTCATTGTTGATTTCAATCCCTGCTCTCAGAGACTCCTGATCGGTGGTTTGTTGATTTCGTCCCCGACAATTTCGATCCCTAATCTGATCTCTCTCGACAGCTATTTCAGCGATTTCAATCCCAGGTTTGATCGATTAATCGATTATTCATTTGAGCTAAAATTTATACAAAGTCGATGATGTTTTTATGTGTCCGATTCATTCATTTTTAGTTCATTTCTTGTAAATTTACAGTTGTGAAATTTAGATGAACAATCTTTTTTTTGATGGTTTTTCCACTCCTCACAGTTCAGATTCCTTTTTGTTTGTTTCGGCATAACATTGATTCGAGAGATTTGTGTTTCTTCAGTTTGTTTGCTTGGAACTCATATTGTTTGGTTTCAATTTATACTTGAATTTGGTTTTCCGAACATTAGGATCTATTATTGTAACATTGATCTGTGGATTTTTTTTTTCCTAATTATTTTAGAGAACAAATTATTTTAGTTCTAAGGGACATGGTTCTGTTTTTAGATCAACTTTTACTCAAATTTCTCTGGCAATCAACTTTGACATAGTTCAGATTGTAGGAAGAGGTGAAGATTGGGTTCCATCTTTTGATCTTGAGCTGTTCCACTTACACAATTTTATTTATATATAAAATGAAATATTGATAGGTTTCTGTAGTTTGTTTCTCTTAATATGATTGGATTGCAAGTATATGCTAGTACAGGTTATTAATCATTGTGCTTTTAATATCTCTGTGCTACTTATTATTTCAGGTTTTAGTGTTTGTATCTTCATTCACTGGTATGGGGTAGCTAATAGCAAAAACGTACTTTTTGAAATGGGGTAAAATTTTATATATTTTTCTCAATATCATTTCAACAAGAGTCTCGTGCACTTTGGTTAGAACGGCGGCTTCTTACGATTTTGTATGGTTGGGTGACTAGATCGGTTGATCCGGATGTTTTGGCTTTTGTTGAATTTGTGGAAGATTTGATTTGTTAGGTCGTTTGTTTGTGTCGCCTCTTTGGCTTCCTTATTTGTATTATTTGCATCATCTTGATGCTTTTTAATAAAGTTTGGTTATTTATCAAAAAAAACAAGAGTCTCGTGCACTAGGCGTGCACTAGGCCTTTTTTGAGTGGACTGTATACATTAGGTTTGTTTGCTGAATCACGGGGATAGAAGCTTACTCGGGAGTGTAGGAGGCGATTTAGAAAAACATTCTCCTTTTCGTCTATATATATATATTTGCATAATTACACTTTTCATAGGAGTTATTCATTTTACTTACTGACTTACTGTTCTACAGGGAATTGTTTTCATTGGGAGTAATATTTGTAATTGAACTTCAGATTAGGGGAATGCTGAAATTAGGAGTTTAGTACATCTAACTTGGAGGTAGTTTACGTTTCTTCTCCAATTGGAGGTAGCTGATATGCGAGGTCAGTACTTCAAAATGGAGTATGTTATGCACCTCTCTTTCGTTGTTGGTGCCATGATCGATTCATGAGATATATCATTAATAACAATGAACTTGCTTGTTATAATATTGGTTTAATTTACTGATGTTTTGGAATTGAAATCTGCCTTCACATTTTTCTGTAGCCAGTAGCCAATGAATGTAATGATGTTAATGGGTGTGAATTATGATTGTTGCATATGGAATGAGTACAGGAACTTGGAGTAGATAATAGATATAGAAGGGATGTGTTCAGAAATGGAAAATGAAGTTTTTAATGTGGTTTAGCTTAGTACATAAGTGAATTATCTGGTTATATTCCCTTTACTTTGTCTTATTGTCTTGCTAATGTTGTGGTCATGATGCGACAGATTGAGTCTTCCCCCTCCCCCCCCCTCCCAATAATCTATATTATGGTATTAAGAATTAAAGGATTTTCGTAGCATTTCGTTTATGATCCTAGACTTTGCTTTTAACAATCCAATGGATTCCTCACATGAGATAGAAAAGATTGCAAATATTTTATCATGCATCAATCATCCAATGTTATTAACTATAATTTCCTTTATAAGCATGTCAGTTAAACAATGTTGAGCTCAACTATGAACCATGCAAGGTAACCATTTGTATAAGAGGGTTTAAGAAAGTTTTTGGAAAATTCGAAGATCTTCGAAGATCCTTGAAGGAAAATTTGAATTCTCTAGAAAATGATGAGAGGCTTAGATTCTTCAGTAGTCTCAACTAAGAACACAAAAGCAAAGAAATGATGGAGATAAGAGATTGGGTGAAGAAGAAGGCAAAGTAGCTAGAGAGAGAATAATGGCAAGGCTCTCCCACGGATCTCCCACTTTCACTCTCAAGGTAAATAATGGAGAAGGGAAATTAGTTCTTTCCCAAGAATTATCTCTCCAAAATCCATCCCTTGTAAAGCTATGGGTGGGTGCTATTTATAGGCACCTTATGATGTAGGATGGAGCCCATGTGCAAGGCACATGGAGAATATTCTCTCTAACCACCTTGTCCGAGGAGGTGACCTCTCCGAGGATGAGAAAAATCCCGAAGAGGAGATCAACCTCTCGGCGAACCCTTCTTCTTAGCCACACCTAACCAATGATCCCTAATCATCTCAAAGGGCTGAGGTAGTCCTAGAGGACTCCCCGCTACTAATAATGCCGAGTCTCATGGATCCCCCCGGGTCGTGCCACCTCGACCCAGGTATAGGCTAGTTTAACCGAAGAGTGAATTTATCTCCGTTCACCGTCCTCGGGATCGGGTCCTTTGTTCGAACTCCATTACGCCCATGGTTCTGGTACGCAGATCCCGGCAAGCTCCGAGCCCGCAAGTGTTCTGGGACTCATTAATGGAGCGGCTTCTAGATTGTGTCTGAATCCGTTCGAAGCCAAGTGCTTCGGATCTCTAGGTTCGTGGATCCAAACCCTTTCAAGTCCGATCCCGAGTAAGTCTCTAAGTTCATGGATCCAAACCCCTTTCGAGGCTTAGGGCGATTTGGCCCGTTTGATGGTGATTAATCCGGGCCCACCAATTTTGGGCTATTGGGCCTAATTAATTTAGCGAACTCAAATTAGCTCCTCTTACACCATTCTTCATCTTGTTTTCACAACATCAATGTAAACTGTGTCTATCTTGGAGTAATTATTTTCAAATTTTTGTAGCTAGTTGATTTAGTTTAATCTTTTTTTAACTCTTGAATATTGATAGTGAAGATTTATGTGAGATTACTGCAGATACTACAATTGGCACATTAAATTGCAATATATTGAATTAATCTATCATTGGATAATTTTTAATTGGTAATCTATTTGAGAGTTTGGCCTATTCTATGTAGGTCTTGCAAGCTTGCGTCGATTTGAAGCTTGGGAGCTCTCTGTTAGATTTTGAATGCCATTTCAACGAAGCCATTGAGAAGAAGATGCGATGAGTTGAGTTGTTTTGTTATGTAGGTAGATATAACTCCAATTACAATCTGTTCATTGAATAGTTGAATGCTACAAACAATGTTTATGGCACTAGCCTTATAAATTGAAAATGATACTTTTGAAATCTCTGTCAGTTTAAGATATACAATCAAGATATTACATACTAATGAATCAGAGTATGGTATTTGTTTGTTATTGAAATATCTTTTGATTAAGCCTCTTTAAATGTGATGAGCATTTTTTTTTTTAGTGTAATTGAATTTTAATTTGGAGATGAACAGATGGTCTGATGATATGTTTGATATTTTCTGTTTGGTTGTTGAGAAATCAAGAAAGGAATATAAGTTGATGTTCATACTAGTATTTTTAGAGTAATTGCTACCAAAAAAAAAAAAAATCAAATTTTTAGAGATCAATTTTAGTTGTCTCAAAAAAATTATAACCTTTATACACCACTTTCATTTGTTCCAAAAACTAAAATTTTAGAGACTACTTTCATTTGTCCCAAAAATTAAACTTTTAGAGACTAATTGTTGTCTCAAAAATTAATTTTTGTCTCCATAAATACTCCTCCTGTTGGACTATAATTAGACTTTTAGAGACAAATTTTGGTTGTCTCAAAATCAAAACTTTTTGCAACCATATATTTTTGTCTCTAAAAGTCTATTTATAGTGACAAATGTAAAATTTTGTCTCTAAAAATCATTTTTTGACTTTTCCGAACGGGCCATTTGGGACAAATTTTGCGACGGAGAAAATTGGTTGGCTAAAATTTTTCCCAACAAATATTACATTTTTAGGAACGAAATAAATTTGTCCTTAAAAAGCTGATTTCTTATGGTGTGGTATGGCTTAAGTGACATCATTTTGTCTGAAATCTGTATAATAATTTATTTTATATATCCCTATAACTCAGGTTATAATTGATTTTTTGATTTATTAAGAAAAAAATATATAAAAAATAAAGAAGTGATATAATTCAAATAAACTAATAAACTAATAAGTTGACTTATAAATTTGTTCCCAAAATGACCCTAAATTTGATTACACTAAGTCAAAAAATATTAGAGAAATTATTAATAAATTGTTTTTTGCAAATAAAAAATTGATTTGACATTTAAGTTTTTTTTAATTAATAATAATTAAGTTTCTTAAATTTTTTAATCAAAAAAATTATCTTTTTTAGAAGATGCCAAATACCCTTTCAAAGTACTAAAATTTTATTGAGATTAAAAAGTCTCGTTTGAGATGAGCTTTTTGATTTTTTTTTTTTACTTTTGTGAGAGAAAAAAATAAAATGATTATGGTTTAGATGTAACATTTTATTTTCTTGACTTTTTTTTGGTTATTTTACCTTTTTTTGTCTGTTTTACTTTTTTACGACTAAATTAGCCAAAAAAGCCTATGTCAACCTGTTGGCTTATTTTTCCTATGAAGAAAAATACCATAAATGCGAGCATGCTAGCAAGGATTGAAAAATCCTTACAGATTAAATTCAAGTCAATTATCAAGCGATTGTGTTAGCGGTTCTTTTGCCTCAATGAAGAGGACTTCAAAATTGTCAAATGTAGAAAAAAGAAAAAGTAAAAGAAGAATGAGGGAGACGAAGAAAGATGATTGAATGAACAATCGGGGTGATTAAGTGAACAATCAAAGTAACAATTAATTACCTCTACTCCTATGCTTTGAAAATGAAGTGCACAAAATTACCTCTACTCCTATGCTTCGAAAAGGAAGTGTAGAAAATAAAGTGCAAGAAATATAAATGACAAGAAAAAATAGAAATCAATTGTCTTTGATTTGAGTTCTGGATCATTTACAATGTAGCAATGAATGACTATTTATAAGCAAACATTTGTAGAAAAAAACTACCTAAAACTACCCACTCTTCCATCTCTTCCATTTCATACTCCATGATCTTCCATAACTTCCTTCAACCTCTACTTCATGCTCTATGTTCTCCACTTTGTTTTCCATCACCTTTCCACATTTCATAACTTCTCATAACCTCCAAATGAGTAGGAGGTGCCACATGTCCTACAATTATATAAATAATAAATAATAAAATTGTATATTTATGGTGCCAACATTACCCTCGCAGCCATTAAAAATGATATTTACTTGAATTTTTGAAGGGACGAACCAAACACATGACTAATCCAAGCAACAAAGTGCTTCGAATGATATAATAGCACCAAATATTCATCATTTTGTCGGTTGAATGCAAGAGCCATTGTGTGACTACAATCAAAGCACACATATTGTCATTATTTCGTGACTTTTGTGCCTTAAAAAAAAATAAAAAATTGGCCGTCAATTTGAAAAGATAAGTCATTCTTAACCACTAATTTAAATGCATAGACAAAAATTCCTAGCCAAGCTCAACATTTCAAATGGCTAAGTTGTTCTTTAATGCATCAAACTCATCAAAACAATGCTTAAAAATGATTATTTTATTAGCCATTTTATCAAAATTATTAAATTTTGATGTAAACCACAAATCCAAAAAGGATTTGAACACCAAGAACCATAATACAAGATGGCCTTAAAAATTCAAACAACTTGACATTCTGAATAATTTCAAAAAATTTAGATTCATGAACATTAAATTGTTCATCATTCTTAGCCATGTTTGGCTTGAGAACATGTTCTTTGACCAAATAACTTTCATCATTCATTGACAAATGGGGTTGTTTTTTTTGTTTTATCCATTAATGGATTATGAAAATCCTCCTTGTGAGTTTCATCATTTTTTGACTTAATGGGCTATTCCATTTTAGCCATTAATGACTTATGAAAATCCTTCATAGACATTTTATATTCATAGTTTGACTCTCTAAGAATGAGTTTTTCAACCTCTCGAGTCTTATATGGAACATTATTTTTTATCATGCTTGGCTTAACAACATGTTTTTTAGCCATGTTATTTTCATAAACTGGCTCTTTAAAAATGAATTTTTTAACCCCCTAAGCCATTGATAAAATCAACTCTTTGCTTTTGCTATTTTCAACCATGGAAAAATTTTAAAAAAATTCACCAATTCCGGCCATTAAAGCCTCAGTTAAAGACTTGATAGTGAGAGTTGACAACTCTTCATTCCATTGGCGAATTTCCATATCAAGTTGATGAGTTTCTCCAATTAAATGGCGTCTTTTTTCTTCCACCAAATAATATTGTAAAGGATGAAAATTTATTTCATCAAGAAAATGGATCTCTTATTGAAGTTCCAAAATTTTTTGTTTACGCCAAAAGATTTCATTTAGGTTATTTGGAATGGACGAATCCAATTCATTTTTAATTTCTTATACTTGACGTCCCACTAGGCGTGCCAAAAATTGTTAGCTTATTTTTCCTATGAAAAAAAATATCATAAATGCGAGCGTGCCAGCAAGGATTGAAAAATCCTTACAGATTAAATTCAAGCCAATTATCAAGCGATTATGTTGACGGTTCTTTTGCCTCAATGGAGAGGACTTCAAAATTACCAAACGTAGAGAAAAGAAAATTAAAAGAAGAATGAGGAAGACGGAAAAAGATGATTGAATGAACAATCAGGGTGATTGAGAGTGAATAATCAAAGTAATAATTAATTACCTCTACTCCTATACTTTGAAAAGGAAGTGCATAAAATTACCTCTACTCCTATGCTTCGAAAATGAAGTGTTGAAAATAAAGTGCAAGAAATGTAAATGACAAGAAAAAATAGAAATTAATTGTCTTTGATTTGAGTTCTGGATATTTTACAATGTAGCAATGAATGGCTATTTATAGGCAAACATTTGTACGAAAAGCTACCTAAAACTACCCACTCTTCCACCTTTTCCATTTCATACTCCATGATCTTTCATAACTGTTTTTTAGTCGCCAAAACCATCACTTTTGGCTACTAAATCATTTTAGTCGCCAAAAACCGTGACTTTTGGCTACTAAACAACCTTTAGTCGCTAAAACCCCTACATTCGGCGACTAAACTGCCTTTTAGTCGCTAAAACCCTTATATTTGGCGACTAAACTCTTTTAGTCGGCAAAAGTGATCAATTTTGGCGACTAATTCCATTTTAGTCGCCAATTCTACTACTTTCAGTGACGAAAAATGCAGTTTTAGTCGCCAAAAGTATTTTTTGTTGTAGTGACTTCCTTCAACCTCCACTTCATGCTCCATGTTCTCCACTTTGTTCTCCATCATCTTTTCACATTTTATAACTTCTCATAACCTCCAAATAAATAGGAGGTGCCACATATTTTATGATTATATAAATAATAAATAATAAAATTACATATTTATAATGCCAACACAACCATAGCCTAATTGAACTTGGGTCGCTCGTCATCCAAGTTGCACTCCAAAAGGTAATATGAAAAGGATTTTGTTATCGTGTCTTAAAGGTGCGAATAAAGAAAATGCAAGTTTTAATTAGTTCAAAATGATAAAATCCACAATTCTAAGTGATGTTAACATTATTTTTAAATATTAAGCTTATAGTTTTAGACTAATCAAATTATAAAAACATATATATTGATACAAAACTGGTACATACATTTTTACAAAACTATTACATGCAGAATATCTATAAAACGTATGTATGTGTGCATGTTAACAAGATTCTCATAAAAATTAGAGGATTGCTATTCTGATTTAAAAGTTAGACTCACTTTCTAAACTCAATGTCAAAAAGATGATCGAATCAAATAATCACATTCTTAACACATCACTGAATTAAAAAAATAGATTCAAAAAATAAACTTTTATATCATTTTTTTAAAAATTAATATTAAAAAATTACTCACCGATGCCGAAATCCATTTTTCCAAAGACATATCCATAAATGCGATTCCTTTAATTTCTCAGCTTAGGAGATAGATAGTGTAGACGTCCTCGAACGTCCCGGGAGGATGAATCTCGTTCTGTTCATTTGGGCTCACTACAGTTCAGGACTCAAATGTCACGGTTCTTAATCTGAACCAAAGAGTCCAAATCCAGCGAATCGTTTTGAGAAAACAGATTTTTAGAAAAGAAGTGCCAAACATGGACTGCTTTGCCAGATACAGAGTCGCCACCTAAATATTTTATTTTGGGGAATTTAGGAAACCTTGACTCGTTTGCCAAAGGCCACGTGTCCGTTATCACCAAAGTTGCCTCGGCTCGGGAACTTGGGTACGATTGGGAAAGGTCAGCTATGAGCACCCCCTCTCGCCCGATCAAAGATCGGCCTCTACTAACCGTGATATCTTGTTTTGAAAATATTATATGCTCGTATTTCGGTTATTAGCCTAGAATTACTATGTTATGCGCGCAGCAAACAAGTATAGACCAAATCGCCTAAATTGGAACAAAACATTTCATGTTTGTTTTGAAAATGGTTTGCTACTCGCAAGTAGGCTAAAATGCAGGTTTTGCCACCCTCGAGTGGGCTCTAAAAAAAAAATGGTTTTGCCACTATCTAGTGGGCTTTAAAACTCACAGTTTTAATGCATTATTCCAATTTAGGTAATTCGACCTCCATCCACAGGCATTCAAGCAGTTATATCACATAAGTAGCTAGCCTCATGGTAATCGTGCTATTATGACAACATTCGCACGCATGCGGTATGCTAAAGCATAAAAGCTTACCTAGTACTCAAGCCAAAATAGAAACTAGTTAGTAATCATGTGGATGATCCTAGTTCATGTCAAGATGGCTAATGCAACACATGCAAGATGCAACTACAATAGGCTCGGCTATTCTAAGATGGCATATGATGATGCTACAACTAACACGTATTCAACTTGGAATTGAAATACAATGCAGTTAGTATGATGCGCCGAGCCCGGTGCATGCAAGACAAATGTATGGATGCACGCATGCATAGCATAAGGTATGCTAAATTAAATATGCCCTAATACTAACCATCGAAAGCAGGTAAGTAAAAGGGAGAAAGAAGTGGGGATTGGAAGACATGCACACACGCACCCACACTTATTACAAATTCGCCCTCGCTCGGAGGGACCAAAAGAATAATACAAATTAATTAACCTACAAGCTAATTAATTATTACAGACCACCTAATTAATTAAGCAAATTAACTAAGCTAAGAAAGCAGTGAAGGCCTCGGGAAGAGGGTCCAATGCGCGTGTGCTCGAGTTTGCTCGGAAATCCAACGCCATGTACAAGTTTGCCTCTGTTTTCCCTGCTCTGCTCCTCTGAAAATTGCACAAGTTCCAGGGAGCACTCTATGGACACTGTGAAACATCGCCGGCTAAGACAGAACACCACCGGCCATGTCTGGATGGTCATCGACCATTTGTAAAGCCATCGGCCAACAATGGATGGCCGGTCGGCAGTATAGATGGCCGGCCGGCCAAAGCTTCCTGCAGAACCTGTTTTGACAGCAGCAGAGGGCAAAACAAGGCATGGCAATGCATTTCAAGCAAATGTATGCACCAACACATCCCTTATCATGTTTATGACTCAAAGGGACATGGTTCTCGATTCTCGGACCACCAATCGCGCATTTCAATACGTGATGGCCCAAGAAACCAAGTATGCATTTTGATATGGAATGAAATGCACATAAGCAAACAAGGAGGCCCAACCTCTATCACTTGATCAAGAGGCAAGGCATGCATGCCAATGCAATGCATCCTAGGCATGGAGGCTAAGTATGCAAAATGAGCATGGACACAAGCAATGTACACTAGGCACACAACCTAGGTTAACAAGCATGCTAGGCATGGAATAACTATGCTAATGACAAGCATACAAGATGCAATTAAAACATGCAAGTATGCAAGACATATGACAACATGCAACATGGTCCAAAACTCAAAGCAAGCCAAGGGGCTTAAACTATGGCTATACAAGCCAAGCCTCAAAGGGCCAAGGGGACTTAAAATAGGTCCAATACAAGTCTAAACAAGACTAAAGACACACCTAGATGGCATCTAAATGGTCTAAACATGGAAGCACATACAAAGGTCCAATCATGGAGCATAGGACAACAACCTTATAAAGCATTAAAGGAGCATCAAATGTAATCATACAAGCATGCCATGAGGACTGAAATATGGTTTCCAATGATGCCAAATCATGAGAATAGGCCAAGTAAAGCATGCTAGTGATCCACATACCCAAGGCTAGTAAGCTAGAATGCAAAGAAGCTATACAAAACATGGAAAGCATGACTCCAAAGACCCAAGACAGACCTTAAGCATGTTAAAATATGACCAAAAGCTTCACAAAGCTAAGCCAAAATATGCAAGCATGGTGGTCCAAATGCTAGATACATGTTAAGGCAATTTCATGGCATTACAAGACAAGTATGCTAAGCATACATGGTGTGTCTAAACCAATTAAAAACAGTGCTATATCATGGAAAAATAAGCACAAATAACACTTAAGACATGGCCAACATGAACTCAAGAATGGTGCTCACATATGAGGCTAAAATGGCATATATTGAAGACAACAAGGAGAGGGGGTGGCCCTCTCCTTCTTAGGACCTTAAACCACCATCCTCACCACTGAAATCCCTCAAGATTTCAGTGGTGAGGAGGCCCAAACAAGGTGGTCCCGGAGTTCACCAAAAATAGCACAAAATGGGGCCAAACAAGGCCTAAGAGGGGGTAAACGACCCCAAACACAAAAGTGACCTTAATGAAGTATCTTAAACACAAAAAAACAGAACTTTTTTATGTTATACAAAAAGCTCAAATCAGCAATCAAGACAGGATAAAAGTGTGTGCAAAAACGGGGAATAAAGAGGGAAAAGGAGTTACCTTTGTAGCCAAAAGGGGACAGCAGCCTCTTGGTCCAAAAAAACAGTCCCTTAGCCTCTGAAAATGGCCTCCAAGCTCCTTAGGTTGATGATGGAGGTGTTGTGCTAGGAGGTGTAGTTCAAATGGCCAAGAACTAGACCCTTTTGCACCCTCTAACCCACACAAATGTAGAGAGAGAGGGAGATATAGAGAGGGAGTGATATATATATGATATATATCAGATTTTTCTAACCCTTAAAATAGAAGGAGAAGCTCTCCTTATATAGACAAGGCAAGGTGCCAAGCTTCTAACAGAAGCTAACAAGGTGCAAGCTTCTCTTGGAAGCCAGAAAGGTGCAAGCTTCTCCAAGAAGCTATAAAAGGTTCAAGCTTCTTGGAGAAGCTAAAAAGGTGCAAGCTTCTTAGAGAAGCTAAAAAGGGTCAAGCTTCTTGGAGAAGCTAGAGCAAAGGTTGAAATGGTTCAAGCTAGAACCAAGGGTTCAAAAGGTTCAAGCTTCTTGGAGAAGCTAAACCAAGGGGGTTCAAAAGGTTCAAGCTTCTTGGAGAAGCTAAACCAAGGGGTTCAAAAGGTTCAAGCTTCCTCAAGAAGCTAAAACAGGGGGTCCAAAAGGTTCAAACCCCTCAAGAAAAGGTCTCGGCCAGAAAAAGAGTCAATCGGCCAACAAAGATGGCCGACCGACCACAAAAGATGCCGACCGGCCACATAAGATGCCGACCGGCCGCAAAAGGTGCCGACCGACCACCAATAGTGCCGACCGGCCATCACCAATGGCCAGTGGCAAGAAAATAGGGCCGGTGGCCTCAAGCCATGGCCGGTGAGGTGTGGGGATGGCCCACAAGCCCTACCCTGCCCTTCAAAGGCAAAACACAAGTGTTTGGTGCAAAACCAGACACAAAACAGTCGAATCGAGAGATCCTGAGGCAAGGCGCGTATCCGAGACCTCCGGGAACTCAAGACGAACACAAACATGGATAATCACCGAGTGTTCAAGCGGTGACGTCCAAGTCTTGAGGACGGTCAAAAATGGGGCGTCTATAGTTGCCCCTCTTCGACAGAACTCGAAAGTCATAACAATGACGGGAGTGATAGTCAAAGCCCAAAGACGACCCTTTTTTGACAAGGCCGAAGACTTAGACAAAGCATACAAGCTACAGATAAAAATATGCGCCCGAAGGCAGGGGCAAAATGCAAGACAATGCACAAAGCCGAGCATAACTTATGATCATGCAAAGAAACATAGGGACGCATCGCGGTGTTTCGGGAAGGAAGAGAAACATAGGGACGTATCCCGGTGTTTTGGAAAGGAGAAGAAACATAGGGACGTATCCCAGTGTTTCGGAAAGGGAAGAGGAAACATAGGGACGTATCCCGGTGTCTCAGAGAGGATAAGAAACATAGGGACGCATCTCGGTGTTCCGAAAGGAAAGAGAAACATCGGGACGTATCCCGGTGTTCCAGAATGAGAAAGAGAAACATAGGGAAGTATCCCGGTGTTCCAGAATGAGAAGGGGAAACACAGGGACGTATCTCGGTGTTTCGGAAGGAAAGAGAAACATAGGGACGTATCCCAGTGTTTCGAAAAGGGAGAGGAAACATAGGGATGTATCCCGGTGTTTCGAAAAGAAGGAGAAACATAGGGACGTATCCCGGTGTTTCGGAAAGGGAGAGAAATGTAGGGACGTATCCCGGTGTTTCGAAAAGAGAGAGAAACGTAGGGACACATCCCGGTGTTTCGAAAAGAGAGAAACGTAGGGACGTATCCTGGTGTTTCGGAAAGAGAGAGAAACATAGGGACATATCTCGGTGTTTCGGAAAGGAAAAGAAACATAGGGACGTATCCCGATGTTTCGGAGAGAGAGAACATAGGGACGTATCCGGTGTTTCTGAGAGAGAGAAACATAGGGACGTATCCCCGTGTTTCAGAAAGGTATAAGCATTGGAACGTATTCCAAATGCTCGTAACCAAAGAAGGAGAAACATTGGGACATATCCCGCTGTTTCAGATTGATGTGAGCATTGGAACGTATTCCGAATGCTTTTAACCGAAGAGGGAGAAACATAGGGACGTATCTCAGTGTTTCGGAATGGTGTAAGCATTGGAACGTATTCCGAACGCTTTTAACCGAAGGGGGAGAAACATAGGGACGTATCCCGGTGTTTTGGAATGGTGTGAGCATTGGAACGTATTCCGAACGCTTTTAACCGAAGGGGGTCTAACCCGTCGCATGCGCGAGAAGAAAGAACAGCAATGCAAATGAAAAGGTGCATAACAATGCAACTGGAACGTGCATCACAATGCAAGTAAAGTGGGTGCATAACAATGCAATTGAAACGTGCATCACAATGCAAGTAAAGTGAGTGCATAACAATGCTAGTATAGTGTGTGACAGCGCAAGTTAGAAATATGTGCAAGGCAATGCAATACAGGTACACAAGACATTGCGATGAGGTGCACAAAAGAGGTGCGATAAAATGCATTTTCTATGCAAGTAAGGGGGCATTTATCATGTACTCTGGTGCCTCCGATTTACCTCTTAGAGGACTTGGCAACACGTTTAGCTCAAAAGGGGACACCCTGTCTACATTGGTGAGAGATAACATCTGCAGTTGCATTAATTGCTGTTCTGACTTGAAGCAGGTTTAAGCTTGGGGTCGAGATACACTCATACTCCAGAGAAATGGCGAGGCCTGAGATGCAGTCTCGGAATTTGCCGAAGTTGAAACACACTAGGATGCTCTAAATTTTCCCTCTTTTCTTTTGCTTTGCAGTCTGGAACCTATATAGCTTCAGATAGGTCCTTGTTCTACTGTTCTGACATGACCTGGGTTGAACCCTGCGGTTTTATGAAAGAACGAATCTTGTTTTGCACAAACGTGAAGAATGACACAGCACTCTAAGCACAAAACGATTTTATTTTTGAAATTAAGAAACGAGTTCTTAACCGGGTATTGAGCCTACGACTGAACACAGTGAGAAAGACTCAACAACGAAAAACAAAAGGTAAACAACCTAAACACATCGAGACACGCTCGGAACGACTCAAAGCAAGAATCGAGACAAACAAAACAAAGGACACGACACACAGACGTGTTACAAAGACGAGAGACCTCTCAGTGCACGAGGAGCCAGTTTCTCCGGGTATTGTTTCCCACCCTCTCTCATTTGTGATTCTCACATCACTCTGGCACTCAATCTCTATTTTTCTGAAAAAGCCCTTTTCCTCACTTTTTCTCTCAGTGCACATCTCTCTATTCTTCAATCTCTCATTTTTTTAATCCCTCCCCTGAGTGGTTAATGGATAAACAGAAAGTTGCGGGGTCTTGCCCCTAACATTCCGCTAGATTCTTCTTCTTGTTCACAACAGTGAGTTTCTTCCACAGAGGGGCTGCACTACAATTGGGTGTGTAGCAAATCTGCAGCTGACATCGGTTGACGATGCTCTGCTGGGGAGTTTGGACGTGATCAGATCTGCCAGATAAGGGAGTGGAATATCTTGTCCCATTCCGGTTCGTGCTTCGCACTTGGCTTGACACCTCGTTGCTTGAAGGATGAGAGAGCTTTCAGCCTTTTTGCGGTCAGCTTCAGTGGTGCCCTTTTCTGGCGAATACGGTGCCCTTTCGGCAAGTGCGTTGATAAAGGGGAAAGGACAGAAAACCTGACTCAACTGTGCCCCTATTTCATCATTTTGACCATTTTTTGTTTTTGCTTTCTACTAAAACAATTTTGACCAAAATGAGAGTTAGATTAACATGCTTGTTCGATTTTTGATTTGAAATCATGCGAGTCAGGTTATGAGCACTGAAAATTTTCCTTTTTTTTGGATCCAAGAAAAAGGTTCAGTTTTGGAAAAATGGAATAATTTTCGAGAAAATTAGTCAACCTCAGTAAAAATTCTCAAAAACTATTTTTGCAAACGGCCAATGCTCAACGAGCACGGAACCTACTCTTGATATGCACAACCTCGGATCTGGAGGAAAATTGCCCCTTTGCTCGTAGAGAGCTGCATGGCAACGGAAAGTTGCCCCTTGTTTGAATGGCACCGCAGTGCATTGAATGGCAACGGAAAGTTGCCCCTTGTTTGAATGGCACCGCAGCGCATTGTAATCAGTCTTCATGGTAATGATCACAACCGAACTCTCGGACACAGAGAAGGCGAGGACCATCAAAAACCAATACATGGACACACTTGATTTGGAAGTGTTTGTGGCTGGACTTCAGAATGAAGTTGCCTACGTATCCCAAACATGGGAATCAAGCCTTACGTAGTTCGGGGTTTGAGGTACACTCGGGTATTTTAACCTTCACTTTTTAGGCTCTAACTTTTGCCAAGGCGCCCGATGTGGGTTTTCGACCTTGCGAGCTTTGTTTTTCTTTTCTTTTCTTTTTTCAATTTTTTGATATTTCTTTTCTTTTCTTTTTTCAATTTTTTGATATTTCTTTTCTTTTTCATTTTTTTTGATTTTCTTTTTTGCTTTCTTTTATTTCTTTTATTTTTGATTTTTTTTGTTCTTTTGCTCTAACTTTTGCCTGGGTCGCCCTTTCGGGTTTTCGACCCAGCGAGCCTCTCAAGGGTAAAAGTGTAGCTTGGTCCATGTTAAATGGTTTTGAGATCTCGAATCCATCTGAATCCAAGAGAGTGGCTGCTGTTCGCTGACGGTGTAAGAGTCCATCCAACGGGGGGCTGAATTTGCCCCTAGTGTTGTGGATAGGAACTCGGTTGTCCTTCAGCAATATTTTCTTCTTTCCTCCCTTCTGGGATTCGGCATTCTTGCCGATCTTTGTTAGCTTGAGAAACATCCCAATTTTCTTGACTCTTCGAGCACATCTGACATCTTTGCCCCTAGTTCGAGGGGTGCTCCTGATCTAGCTTCGCAAGCTTCTTGATCTGACTTTGTTGCCGCTAATTCACGGGTTGCTTTTGATCCGGCCACACAGGCCTTACATTGTGGTTGACCGTTGAACATTCTGAATTCCAGTTCAAGTTTTGAAATCAAGAGGGGTGGAGTCTCGAGGCTGAGAGCGATCCTAGGCTGCACAATCTCAAGAGCGATTCCACACAGGTCTTCGTAGGACCGCGCAAAACATTTTTTGAAATCTTTTAAGAAAGCGACTAATCGCTCGCGCTGAAGACAGTGTAGAACCAATCTGGATCAAAGTTAGGGTCCTTCTCAGTACTCACACTAACAAGCATGATTTCATTCATTAAGGGCTTAGCATGCCTCTCTTTCTCTCAGTTGATCAAATTTTTGCAAAACCCGAGGAATTCCTTCCTCTTCGTTTTCACCACAGTGTTAGAAAAAGTTTTGAAAAACTTAGGTCAATGTAATAATTTCAGAGCACAAAAGAGCAGGTGGAATGTACTGCCATTTCATTCAAGCTTCTGGCACAATTGGCGCAAGGCGGAAGCAGACACAAGAGTGTGAAACAAAAACTACTGCTGTTCATTAAAATCTGTTGGCATTACTGGCTCCAAGGCAGAAACAGACTCAAAAGAAAGCGAAAAGACAAACACAAAACAAAAATAGTGATGCCCGAGGTAACACCCCCGGAATCACCCGACCTTAACAAAACAGGACAGACTCGATACAACAAGACAGACTCGACTGACTCAGTGTGAAAAGATTGACTCAATACAAAATGACAAGACTGACCCAATACCCAAGTCAGAAAGTACAAAACTAGCACTCGCAAATGCTCAAAACAGTGCATGCCAAACGCCACATCTGGAGTAAACTGAGTGCCGCCCGCAGGTGGTTCATCCCCTGATCACATATTCGTACTATCCCCCAAGTTCACTGATCCAGTGACGATAGACTTTACTGAGCTGGTGCAACGATGACCTTGTTGTCAATCAGATTTTGTATCTCGTGACGAAGACGGACGCAACCGTCAGTGTCATGACCGGTTTGTTGATGGAAAGCACAATACTTAGTCGGGTCATGCTTTGGAGGGAGAGGATCGAGTAGAAGCCGTTATTCTAACGGTTTCAGATGTCCTTTCCTGAGTAGGCCCCGTAGAGCTTTTGACAAAGGCATATAGAGTGGGGTGAAAACCCTCTTGCCTCGAGGTAGATAGTCCGAAGTTCGGGGGTTTGGATTGGATGCACCAACAAAGGGGGTGGCTGTTCTTTGTGTGGTGGTGGCGACCATGCCCACTTCAGAAGATCTTGCAACTGCATCGCCACTGGTGGTCGCATTCGAACTGCTGGAAAATGCCCTCCTGGGCTGCGCCTTCTCCTGGTCAATGAGGCCCTGCTTCATAGCATCCTCGATCTGTACTCTCATCCCATGTAAGTCTGAAAAGGTGGGGAAAGGGAGCACAATCATCTTTTGCATAAGCTTGGGTTGGAGGTTGCGCACAACCATTCGAATCTGATCTTTGTCGGAAGGCCTTGTAGTCATCATTGAGGCCTTTGCTCTCCATCTCGTCACGAACTCTGAAAAACCCTCATTTGGCTCTTGGCGGGTGACTTCAAGATCACGAGTTGTGACCTCAATCTGTGTGTTGTAGGAGTATTGATTACTGAAGGCCTCAGCCATCTCTTCCCAATTCTGTTTCACAGAGTTCTCTAATTTCGCATACCAGATTGCGGCTATCCCAGACAGGGTTCGGCCGAATAGTGATAGCTTCTGGGCTGTGGTCAAACCCATTGGCCTCAGAATATCGGAAAATAGTTGGAGGTGCACCATTGGGTCTTCAGAGCCATCGAATCGATCGATATGTGCCATCTTGAATCGATCCGGTAATGTCACCACTGAATCGGTATAACCATCATCTATGTCAGGAATAGAGTGGGCCCCCTGAGACTTTTTGAACAATTTCTCAAGCTTGCTCACTTTCAATGCCGTTGGATCCGTCTCGAACTCAAAAGGGGAGTCTAGTAGGTTGATGGGTGTCTTGGATAGCTGGGGTAGAACCGGGGGCGGAGTCGACCCTGTTGGAATGTCCGTATCTGCCTGGACATTTGGTGTTTCCTCGGGTATCGGAACCCTTAGTGGGGGAGGAGCTGAAGTAGATACTCCAATTTGCTGCTCTAACCTGGCAATTGTCTCTGCCTGTTGGGCTATGACCACAACCTGTTGCTTGGCGAATTCTGCTTGACGGATAGTGTCTTGCTGCATGGCTTTCATACTATCCTGGAGTTGGCGCACCATCTCTTCTAGACCCGACATATTGTCCTGATCTAACTGCGCAACCGGTATATCTCCCTGAGGTAAAAACAGATATCTCAACCCAACTGCGCACAGGTGAGATGGATAATGACCGCTGATCCGAAGACTGTTGAACTGATGATCTGTGCCTGACTGGCCCTTTTACCCTGTCTCTGGTGAAGGAACACTGATTGCCCTTGAACTGAATCTCTGACCCGACAAAGTCTATTAGCACAAGTCCAATGTACCTGGGGGATAGTGGAGCCTTCTGAAGCTATAGTTCCAGGACTACCTAGCAAAAGAGAAAACAGACAGCATCTCAGCTCAATTTCACTGGAACGGATATGAGCATAGCGGAACGACCGTACTCAATACTGATCATTGTTCCCCAAATAACTGTCCCAAAACTGATACCCTCAGGTAAAACCGATTCCCCAAATACTGATGCCCAGCAGGCCTGATACCCAAACTTGCAAACTGATACATGCATTCCCTGTAGAGATACACTCTAAAGCACATAACAAACAAGTGAGAGCCAAAACACCCCTATGTTGGGGTAGGGTTTTCCTTGTCCTATTTTGTTAGGAGCTAGGGTTTCACTACGCACGCAGCGGTTTCAAACAACCTAACATCGGGTAAGCAACCTATCCTAGTTTGGAATGGTCACTATGGATTCTGAATATGCACTAGGTCGAATGGTTGAAAAGGGTGCCCCGGTAAAACCGGGGTTTGTGTTCCCATACTAGCAGAGCCCGCAACCGGTCAGCCTTATGGCATGCTTTGACAAAGTCAAGCCTCCGGCAAACCGCTCAGGAATAGCAGATGGCCAACACGGTGTCCTAGGCGCACCAATGCACATGCAATGCAAAGAAACACATAAGTGAAATCAAAACAAGATATCACGAGTTCGAGTCAAGCTCTCTAAACTCCCCAGCAGAGTCGCCAGAAACTGTAGACGTCCTCGAACGTCCCGGGAGGATGAATCCCGTTCTGTTCATTTGGGCTCACTACAGTTCAGGACTGAAATGTCACGGTTCTTAATCTGAACCAAAGAGTCCAAATCCGGCAAATCGTTTTGAGAAAACAGATATTTAGAAAAGAAGTGCCAAACATGGGCCCTGTTTGGTAGAGCTGTGGGAAAGTGCTTATAGCTTATGCCTAAACAGCTTATAGCTTATAACTAAGAACATAAGCTGATTTCTGACTTATAAATTAAGCATCTCCTGCCCCACTCAAAGAATAAGCTGATTTCTGACTTCCAAAAACTTATAAGCTATAAGCCATAAGCTAAACCAAACACATCAAAATAGCTTAAATTAAGCTGAAAATTGAAATAAGCAACTTTTAAGCTGCACCAAATAGGCCCATGGACTGCTTTGCCAGATACAGAGTCGCCACCTAAATATTTTATTTTGGGGAATTTAGAAAACCCTGACTCGTTTGCCAAAGGCCACGTGTCCGTCATCACCAAAGTTGCCTCAGCTCGGGAACTTGGGTACGATTGGGGAAGGTCAGCTATGAGCACCCCCTCTCGCCCGATCAAAGATCGGCCTCTACTAATCGTGATATCTTGTTTTGAAAACATTATATGCTCTTATTCCGGTTATTAGCCTAGAATTACTATGTTATGCGCGCAGCAAACAAGTATAGACCAAATCGCCTAAATTGGAACAAAACATTTCATGTTTGTTTTGAAAATGGTTTGCTACTCGCAAGTAGGCTAAAATGCAGGTTTTGCCACCCTCGAGTGGGCTCTAAAAAAAAAATGGTTTTGCCACTATCTAGTGGGCTTTAAAACTCACAGTTTTAATGCATTATTCCAATTTATTTAATTCGACCTCCATCCACAGGCATTCAAGCAGTTATATCGCATAAGTAGCTAGCCTCATGGTAATCGTGCTATTATGACAACATTCGCACGCATGCGGTATGCTAAAGCATAAAAGCTTACCTAGTACTCCAAGCCAAAATAGAAACTAGTTAGTAATCATGTGGATGATCCTAGTTCATGTCAAGATGGCTAATGCAACACATGCAAGATGCAACTACAATAGGCTCGGCTATTCTAAGATGGCATATGATGATACTACAACTAACACGTATTCAACTTGGAATTGAAATACAATGCAGTTAGTATGATGCGCCGAGCCCGGTGCATGCAAGACAAATGTATGGATGCACGCATGCATAGCATAAGGTATGCTAAATTAAATATGCCCTAATACTAACCATCGAAAGCAGGTAAGTAAAAGGGAGAAAGAAGTGGGGATTGGAAGACATGCACACACGCACCCACACTTATTACAAATTCGCTCTCGCTCGGAGGGACCAAAAGAATAATACAAATTAATTAACCTACAAGCTAATTAATTATTACAGACCACCTAATTAATTAAGCAAATTAACTAAGCTAAGAAAGCAGTAAAGGCCTCGGGAAGAGGGTCCAATGCGCGTGTGCTCGGGTTTGCTCGGAAATCCAACGCCATGCACAAGTTTGCCTCTGTTTCCCTGCTCTACTCCTCTGAAAATTGCACAAGTTCCAGGGAGCACTCTATGGACACTGTGAAACATCACCGGCTAAGACAGACAGAACACCACCGGCCATGTCTGGATGGTCATCGACCATTTGTAAAGCCATCGGCCAACAATGGATGGCCGGTCGGCAGTATAGATGGCCGGCCGGCCAAAGCTTCCTGCAGAACCTGTTTTGACAGCAGCAGAGGGCAAAACAAGGCATGGCAATGCATTTCAAGCAAATGTATGCACCAACACATCCCTTATCATGTTTATGACTCAAAGGGACATGGTTCTCGATTCTCGGACCACCAATCGCGCATTTCAATGCGTGATGGCCCAAGAAACCAAGTATGCATTTTGATATGGAATGAAATGCACATAAGCAAACAAGAGGCCCAACCTCTATCACTTGATCAAGAGGCAAGGCATGCATGCCAATGCAATGCATCCTAGGCATGGAGGCTAAGTATGCAAAATGAGCATGGACACAAGCAATGTATACTAGGCACACAACCTAGGTTAACAAGCATGCTAGGCATGGAATAACTATGCTAATGACAAGCATACAAGATGCAATTAAAACATGCAAGTATGCAAGACATATGACAACATGCAACATGGTCCAAAACTCAAAGCAAGCCAAGGGGCTTAAACTATGGCTATACAAGCCAAGCCTCAAAGGCCAAGGGGACTTAAAATAGGTCCAATACAAGTCTAAACAAGACTAAAGACACACCTAGATGGCATCTAAATGGTCTAAACATGGAAGCACATACAAAGGTCCAATCATGGAGCATAGGACAACAACCTTATAAATCATTAAAGGAGCATCAAATGTAAGCATACAAGCATGCCATGAGGACTGAAATATGGTTTCCAATGATGCCAAATCATGAGAATAGGCCAAGTAAAGCATGCTAGTGATCCACATACCCAAGGCTAGTAAGCTAGAATGCAAAGAAGCTATACAAAACATGGAAAGCATGACTCCAAAGACCCAAGACAGACCTTAAGCATGTTAAAACATGACCAAAAGCTTCACAAAGCTAAGCCAAAATATGCAAGCATGGTGGTCCAAATGCTAGATACATGTTAAGGCAATTTCATGGCATTACAAGACAAGTATGCTAAGCATACATGGTGTGTCTAAACCAATTAAAAACAGTGCTATATCATGGAAAAATAAGCACAAATAACACTTAAGACATGGCCAACATGAACTCAAGAATGGTGCTCACATATGAGGCTAAAATGGCATATATTGAAGACAACAAGGAGAGGGGGTGGCCCTCTCCTTCTTAGGACCTTAAACCACCATCCTCACCACTGAAATCCCTCAAGATTTCAGTGGTGAGGAGGCCCAAACAAGGTGGTCCCGGAGTTCACCAAAAATAGCACAAAATGGGGCCAAACAAGGCCTAAGAGGGGGTAAACGACCCCAAACACAAAAGTGACCTTAATGAAGTATCTTAAACACAAAAAAACAGAACTTTTTTATGTTATACAAAAAGCTCAAATCAGCAATCAAGACAGGATAAAAGTGTGTGCAAAAACGGGGAATAAAGAGGGAAAAGGAGTTACCTTTGTAGCCAAAAGGGGACAGCAGCCTCTTGGTCCAAAAAAACAGTCCCTTAGCCTCTGAAAATGGCCTCCAAGCTCCTTAGGTTGATGATGGAGGTGTTGTGCTAGGAGGTGTAGTTCAAATGGCCAAGAACTAGACCCTTTTGCACCCTCTAACCCACACAAATGTAGAGAGAGAGGGAGATATAGAGAGGGAGTGATATATATATGATATATATCAGATTTTTCTAACCCTTAAAATAGAAGGAGAAGCTCTCCTTATATAGACAAGGCAAGGTGCCAAGCTTCTAACAGAAGCTAACAAGGTGCAAGCTTCTCTGGAAGCCAGAAAGGTGCAAGCTTCTCCAAGAAGCTATAAAAGGTTCAAGCTTCTTGGAGAAGCTAAAAAGGTGCAAGCTTCTTAGAGAAGCTAAAAAGGGTCAAGCTTCTTGGAGAAGCTAGAGCAAAGGTTGAAATGGTTCAAGCTAGAACCAAGGGTTCAAAAGTTCAAGCTTCTTGGAGAAGCTAAACCAAGGGTTCAAAAGGTTCAAGCTTCCTCAAGAAGCTAAAACAGGGGGTTCAAAAGGTTCAAACCCTCTCAAGAAAAGGTCTCGGCCAGAAAAAGAGTCAATCGGCCACAAGATGGCCGACCGACCACAGAGATGCGACCGGCCACAGAAGATGCCGATCGGCCACCAAAGGTGCCGACCGACCACCAGTAGTGCCGACCGGCCATCACCAATGGCCGGTGGCAAGAAAATAGGGCCGGTGGCCTCAAGCCATGGCCGGTGAGGTGTGGGGATGGCCCACAAGCCCTACCCTGCCCCTCAAAGGCAAAACACAAGTGTTTGGTGCAAAACCAGACACAAAACAGTCGAATCGAGAGATCCTGAGGCAAGGCGCGTATCCGAGACCTCCGGGAACTCAAGACAAACACAAACATGGATAATCACCGAGTGTTGAAGCGGTGACGTCCAAGTTTTGAGGACGGTCAAAAATGGGGTGTCTACAGATAGATACCTGCATTGATTAAAACATGCACATGCGACATTAGACACAGGCTGTTAAGTCCAATAATTCAAGATATATATCCATTTTTCCAAAGATATATCCATAAATGCGATTCCTTTAATTTCTCAGCTTAGGAGATATATAGATTTTTTTTGATCAGCTTAGGAGATATATAGATACTTGCACTGATTAAAACATGCAAATGCCACATTAAACACAGGCTGTTAAGTCCAATAATTCAAGATGAATAATGTTATATATACCAATTAATGTGCATACTAGTGTACTAATAGATGATGTGGCATCATTTTTTTGGACATCATTTGTATGGTTTTGAATATTTGTAACTTGTATAATAAATGTGGTCAATAATAATATCATAACACTAGTTAGTACACTAGTATGTACACTAATTAATGCATGTAGCACCACCGATTCAAGATATGTATCGAATCCTCAAAAATTTTGATGATATACTAGTAATAATTAAATAAAAAATGTTAAAAAACGACTCTAAGATTGTTGTTAGTATTAAAAAAAAAAAGTGTAAAAAATGCACTGCAATGTGTGAAATATTTTGAGATACGTAAAGAGTATATTAAGATTACAAAACGTCTGACATTTAGGTCAAGTTTGGGAAGTCTCAAAAAAGCTAAAAAGCTAAAAAGTTACTCAAAAAGTTAAAAAGTTATCACTATTCACCAAAAGTCAACAATTACGGCTGCACAACTCCCAATTCTAATTTTCCCCTGCAAACCAATTTTTATAATTTTTTATTACACATTTTTCCATAAAAAGTCAAAAAGTTAATCCAAACATTCATATTTTCAACCTCAACTTTTTAATCTAAAAAGACAAAAAGTACACTTATTTAGGACACCCCTTCACAGCTTTTAGGACTATCATTAATAAGAGTCTTAAATAAATATCTAGAAAAAAAATAGTTAATTTAATTTGTCACTTGAATTATTGACAATCAATATCCCAAATCCTTAACTTTTGTATTTTATAAATTTATGTCTCATTTAGTTTATCATCTCACACGTGACACATCAATAACCATTGATATAATGAGTTTGACATAAGGTGCATTAATATTTAACTGTTATAGATATGTCACATGATATTATAAACTAAATGTATTATGGAAAATATAATAACTACAGCATTGTTGTTTTTAAAACTTGAAACAACATTTACAAACTGTAAACTCCTAACGATCTGATTTTGAGAATAATCTTTTATACGACATTTTATTTACTACTAAACATAATGCTTTAAAAAGATAATAAGTATAACGTTATTAAGTTTCGAAACTCAAAACAAGAAATCAACACTAAAATCTCATTTGGGAATAGACTATTTTAGTAACTTTTTAGTTTTTTTTATTAAAATATGAGATAAAAAAAATTTAATATATTTAGAATGACTTTTTAATTTTTTATGAAAAATGTGCAAAAAATAGAGAGAAAATGAAAATTTTAATTTTTTGGTATAGGTTGTTGACTTTTTAATTTTTTTAATGACTTTTTAATTTTTTTAATGACTTTTTAAATTTTAAACTAATTAGTGAGTTGCCAAACAAGACTTAACATAGAAGGAGTTTTCTTAAGTGTGCAACCCACAAAAGGTGTAAGTGGGTTGCACACCATGTGTCACTCACACAAAAGGTGTAAGTGTAAGGTGTAAGTGTAAGTGAAAGGTATAATGAAATGTATAAGTTGCACACCATGTGCCACTTACACAAAAGGTGTAAGTGCAAGGTTAAAAAAGGTGTAAGTGTAAGGTGTAAGTGAACACAAAAAGGTTGTAAGGTGTAAGTTGCACACTATAGCATTACCCAATATAGAATTGTACAAAGGGGCAACAAAAGTTGAAGAGCTTTTAGGGGATACTTAAAAAGAACACGGACACTAAAAACAAAAACAAGAATAAAGGCCTTTTTCGGGAAGTGGGTTAAAAGCCACATCCCGCTTTAACCCATTTTGGATTATATCATCTCTCATATATTTTTATACGTTTTTTAAAAAAAGTTTTAAAAAGTCAAAAAATTAGATTTTAACCATCTTCTCAAAACACCCCAAATAGAGGGGTGTTTTGAGAAATTGGTAAAAACCCGACTTTTGGTTTTTTTATCAAACTTTTTGATTTTTTTGGAAATTGATTTGGAAAGTTAGTAAAAAGCTAACTTTTGGATTTTTTGTTTAATATTTGTTTATGTTGTCATATCACATTAAAATGACCAAAATACACTTTTTAAATATTATGCAATTGAAATTATTAAATTATTAAAAATATTAAATTATTCAATGTTGCACTACACATCACATTAAAAATAATTAAATTATTCAATGTAACATTAAATTTATCAATTTTTTGCAAACAAATTGCGCTCTTCCCGTTATTTTTTTTTTCCACATTTACGTTTGCTAAACGCAGTTGACAACCTTTGCTTTACCAAGACAACCAGACGGTTCTTATAACAAGTTGAACATTTTGACACATTCATATCATTTCCTGTCAATTGGTAAAGCCTAAACAAGATTACAGCCCAAGTTCACACTGATGTCGCACCAACTCATTCCGAATTGATTTTCTAACTTCGTTCATATGTACGTCATCATCGCCCTCTGGTTCACCATCATCATCATCACCAACACCCGCAACATTTGGCATGTCGTTGAAAGTAAAGGTCTCTGCATTGGCAACTTTGTTGAAGGCTTCATCGTCGTTTGAGTTGCAGCGTATAAAATTATGTAGTGCCATTGAAGCCCCGACCAGTGGCATCTGCACTTTTCCAAAATCATATCGAGGCATGTTATGTAGGAATCCCCAGTGTGCTTTTCATATTCCAAACGTACGTTCAATTGCAGTCCGTAAGGAGGAGTGCACTGTGTTGAAAACTTCGTTTGCATTTCTTGGCTGTCCAGTAACGCGAAACTCTTCCTGGTGGTATCGACATCCCTTAAATGGCTCCAAAAAGCCTTTTTGGTTCTTGTACCCGCATCAACAAGATAATATTTTCCTGGTTGTCATAAGATAATTTTGCATTAGTAACATCATTTATCAATCAAATGCACACAACTAACAAAGATGTGAACACCCCTAATTTAGCCAACCTTTCTCTGGGGTGGGGAATTGTTTGGCTGGTCCTGTGTTACTTTGTTAAAAACGCTGTCGTCGTGCATACTACCCTTCCATAAGCAAGAGATAAAAGTAAAGCACAAGTCAAAATCACACACCGCGAGTATGTTTTGCGTGTGCCGTCCTTTACGGCCAAAATATGGTGCTGCCTCCTGCAGTGGGAGATGTACCTCCACATATGTGCCGTTTAGCATGCCAATATAGTCCTGGGCATGCATACACAACAATTGCGTAAGCGACAAGGACGAACACATTATGCCCAAAATTTTAATCCCTTGTTAACAAAAATTTGGTTACTATTCATGAAATGTTTGGTAAATGATTAAACTCACTCGAAATGGAAAATATTTTCGTCAGGACTCTAAGTACGGATGTCTGCTGTGTTGTGACCTCGTCGGTCGACAGTGTGCACTTGTGAACAACTTCATTGCTTTAAGAACGCGCATTACATGACGCCATACTGTTTCGCCCGAGTGTTGGAACGGTCTTCAATATCCCAACTCGAGAAGCCCCGCAACACGAATATGAACATGCCGACATTCTCAACTATGTCCACACCATGGGGATGCTGTGGTAGTGGGAGACCGAAATCCTCAACTAATGTCTTGCACAATAATAAGAACACATCCTTTAACATCTGAAAATTTCGCTGAAATGCTTCATTCCGACCTCGAAACATCTCCTCCATCCACAAGTGACTAGTCAATGATGATGTGTGAAATGGAGTCCTGTCAACATACGCATACTCATTGGCAATGCGTGCAATTTCCACGCATATCATTGATGTCGTCGATTCTATTTCTCCGATCGTCTCTCGTATCCACGCATTATTTGCCCATTGCGTACGACTCCGGAGCTAGTACCCTCTTGCGGATCCATGGACGCTGTAAACCACAGAAAAAAACTCATACAAGAATTGCATACACTTTATAAAATAAGCTGGATTGGAACCATTAACATCGGGAAAAAAAATAAAATAAAAAAAATAAAATAATTATCCAATTTATCTAGGTTTGTTGACAGTAACCATTTTTTACAGTTTCCAACATTTGCTTGCCAGAAATTGGGTTCCAATAAATATATTAAAAAATGGTAGTGTAAATAGATATTAATGTGAGGCACGTACCACACCTTTGGCGGGGTTGTGTCACTATGGACTGAACCAAAAATGAAATGCAACAATTTTTTCACAGAATGGAAATTCGAAAGACAACAGCAACTAAACTGATTATGTGCCACCAAGCTTTTGTTTCCAGAAAAACATACCATCATCTCCATATATAGCAATTGTTTCACAAGTGCCCGTACCACATGCAACTGTTTCCATGTGATGCATGAAGAGTTACAATTTGACAATAGCCTGTGATTCATGTACATGCTGAAATGCGGTTGACAGATTTCATGCTCATGTAGCCATCGCATTAGCAACAATAAGCAACAGTTTTATTTGCATCACCAACATGTGACAGACAAATAAATACATAAATACTGCACAAGAAATATTTAAACAATTACATAGGTATAGAAATATAAATAAATAAATAAATCAAACCAAAAATAACTAATAAGTTAATAAATAAATACAACCAAATTTAAGTAAATAAATAAATACATAAATACAGAAACTGTAAATAAATAAATAAATTGACCCAGAAATAAAAAAAATAAATAAATTAATACAGAAATATAACTAAATCAACACATATAACGACAAATAAGTAAATAAAGTGTGAAAAATAAATAAATAAATAAGTAAATGCAACCAGAATTAAATAAATCAATAAGCAAATAAATACAGAAACTGTAAGTAAATAAATAAATAGAACCAGAAATAAATAAATACAGAAACTATATTTATTTATAAAAAAAAAATAAATAGAACCTAAAATCTATAAGTAAATAAATTAATACATAAATATAAATAAATCAACACATATAACGCAAAATAAGTAAATAAGTACAGAAAATAAAAATAAATAAATAACTAAATACATCCAAAATTAAGTAAATAAACTATTAAATACCTACAGAACATGTAAGTAACTAAATAAATAAATTAATACAGCAAGATAAATAAATGAAAAAAGTGAATACAAATGAACAACCACATAAATAAATACTGAAATTTTCACTAGAAATTACCCCATGAATGTTGCAATTCCGTACACACTGCGACATACAAATTTGAAATGTAGTACATGATGCATACACTAGCTTCCATTGCCTTGCTTCATTTGAGAAGTCCAGCATGTGACACAACAGTGCCATGTACTGGCTTGTACACTTTGTAGACATTACCCATGTCATAAACTACGGGTGAAAACCTACTCCTCCCATCTACCAACATAAAAACAAATGAGTTCAACCCTGCAACAATCAACCAAAAAAAAAAAAAAAAAAATTGACAACAATAACAAACAAGAATAACATATAAATAGTTGGCATGCTTCCAAACTTAACTAAATGTACCCATCACAAGTGCAATTAACGACTAAACTACTAGCAAACATATGGCTCTTCTAAATACATATTTGGAAAAAAAAAAAGAAGTCTGTAGACACCCCATTTTTGACCGACCTTAAGACTCAGACGTCACCGATTGAGCGCTCGGTGATGTTGCATGTTGTGCTCGTTCAGAAGTCTCAGAGTCGCGGCCGTGAGCCCTGCCTCCGGACTTCCGAACCCTCTTCTGTACCTTGTCTCGATTTGCGAACCAGACTCGTTTTCTCTGTTTCTTTTCCTGAAGGGAGGGAGAGGTCCCGTAGACCATCTCTCAGTGGCCGTGGGCTACATTTCGTGGCCGTAGGCCATTTTGCCCATTTCGGAGCCCAGTTCCCGGTTTTCGGAACCGTCAGGCCGTGTGCCTCTGTTCGGGACCGCCTAACCATCTCCGATTCTGCCGGTTTTTGGCATACATCTTATTTACTCCCTTTTGAGGGACACTGGGGTCTGAGAGACCCACTTCGTGGTCGAATGCCACTTTCGGTGCTTAACAGCCTATTTTCGGGACCCCGAACTGCGTGTTTTGGCCCCCGAGCATTTGTTTTGCATCGGTTTTTGTTCATTTTTGGCAGGTACCTCTGTTTTATCACCAGGAAGGTCACTGGAGGGTGGGAGGCCAGCAATTGTCTCAGCAACCAGTTATGCTCTTCCGGCGCCCTCCGACGCCCGTTTTTCTCACTTCCGAGCCAATGTTGACCACCCTAGGAGCATTTTCTTCAAGCCCAAACCACATATTTGTGTTGTACACACATGGGAGGACCCTAAAAGTCTATGGCCGGCCAGTAATTCCATCTTTCACTTTTGAACCCCTCCTAAAAGTGGCTTGTTCTCTCTCCTGTTTTACAGTTGCCAATTTTGAACCACAAGGTTGTGATGAGGAGACCTGGGAGGACACCTTTCTCTGGTGGCCGGCCAGAAAATCTTCTTGTGCCTTTTGCCCCTTGGCCGGCCGGCCATAGGGGGTGGCCGGCCGGCCACCTGCAACAAAAATGGCTGGCCGGCCATGCTTCTTGGGAGGTGTGTTTTACAGCTGTATAACTTTTTCCCCCAAAATATCTGATTTCGGGGGACTTTTGGTAGAAGAGGGAACTTAATCCCTTAAGTCTACACACTTTCTCTCCTTGGCTCATCATCCTTGCTTCCATACAGCAGCTCCAACACTCTCTCAAGGGTTAGAAAACTTGCCTCAAGCATACACACTCATATCCATCTCTATCTCTCTCATTTTTCTCAAGTTTGGTGCCATTTCTCCATCATTACCAAGCACCACCACCACCACTCCATTTCCAGCAGCAAGGAGAGCTTTTCAGAGGCTTAGAAGCAACATTCCTCAAGCCAAGAGGTAGAAAAGAAGTGGTCTTCAAGGGTAAGTTGCAATTTCCCTCTTTTGTAGCATTTTCTTGCCTCATCTCTTAGGCCTATTTTTTTACTGTTTTGGGCTCCGACCCTAACTGAAACTAGGCCTTTTTTGAGCCATTATTCATGTTTTCTCAAGGGCTCAACCCTGTTTGAGCCCTCAATTTGGTACTTGCTTCAATACCCCTTGGTATGTCACATTTTTGCATGAAATTTCTAGCCCATGTGTGATCTGTTTTCGAGCATAATGTAAACTGTAAGAGGGCCTATTTTGAGCCCCTCTTCAACATTGAAGAAGGGATCAACCCTGTTTGGGCCCCCTATCTTGCACTTGCTTCATAATCTCTCCTATTTACCGTAAATTTGCATGATTTGTTTGGCCTATATGTAAATTGTTTTGGAGCATGTCATGAACTGTTAGTAAGCTTATTTTGTGTCTCTCTACAACATTGTAGAAGGGATCACTTTTTTTGGGGCCTCCATGTTATACCTACCATTATACCCCTCTTTGGCCCCCATTTTTGCATGCCTTTTTAGGCTTATCTAGCTTCTGTTTTCGGCCATCATCAGAACTGAAAATGGTCATATTTTGACCCCTTGATATATTTCATGAAGGGTCTTTGCTTGTTTGATGAATTTTTGGCCTACTTCATGTTATACCCTCTTGTGGCCTATTTCTTGCATGGCATTTTTGGCATGTTTCATACTGATTTGGGGATGTCATCTACTGTAAATATTCATATTTTTAGTCCCTATTCAGTGTTGTAGAAGGGTGTTTTTCCATTTGGGCTTTTTATATACCACTTGCTTCATAGCCTCCCTTGTGGAGCCATTTTTGTATGCCATGTTAGCCCTATTTATGATTGCTGTTTGGCCATGTTTTGTGCTGAAAAAATGTTAGTTTTGAGGTTCCTTGCTTCTACCTTTTCATGTCATGTATCAGTATGCATGTTTGGTGTAGCTATCGCCATTTCGGGTGCCAAAATTCATGTTTCGGGATCATTCCATGCATCGGGTACACTTTGCCACGTTTCGGGACTGTTTTGCCCCACATTTCAGTGCTGAAATTCATTTGCATGTTTGCATATCATATTCCATGCCATTTCATCGCGTATGCCATTTCCTCGGTTTGTGTGCCCGTGTGCACGCATTTCGAGGCATCTCATTTTCATCTATCGGCCTCTTATGTGAGTGTGGCTGAGGCTCTCTCATGTTAGTATAAGTCCATATTGCATTGTGTATGCCATTTTAGCTCTGTTGCATTCCGTATGCCATTTCTCAGTTTGTGTGCCCGTGTGCACGCATTTCGAGGCATCTCATTTTCATCCAATGGCCTCCTATGTGAGTGGCTAAGCTCTCTCATGTTAGTATAAGTCCCATATGCATTGCGTGTGCCATTTCATCCATAGCATTGCGTATGCTTGGTTGTGTATTACCTCGTATAGCGTGTATGCCATTCCATGACATTGTGTATGTTAGGATTGCATATTAGTTGCATTTCATGCATATCATGCATATTGCATTGTGTTCGGGATAGGAGTTAACCCGGGCACGGGAAACGAGGCACGTTCCGCACTCCGAGCGACGGAACGGGTCTCAATTCCCAAGTCACCGACACTCCGGATTATCCATGATGGAGTTAGGTTTTGTTGTAGTATTCATATGCAATCATCCTATATTGAGTTGTGCAATTCGGTTCCTCAGCCATCATGCATCGATATGCGTGATTGGTGGCACGAGGATCGAGGCATGCATATATTTGTGAAATACATTGCTATGCCCCTTTCCTGCTCTCTGTTGCAGCAAAATGGAGAATCAGCAACTTTTCAGAGTTTGGCACGCATTTCGAGAAACATTGCAAACAGAGGCTAATCGGGGCATCCCAGTGGATTTCCGCGCAAGGCAACCCGAACATGCAGCATTCATCAGAATCAAGGCAGTCCCTGGCTTGCATGCCAGTTTTACAGTTTTTCTTAGTTAATTTGTTAATTAATTAGGAATTTGTATATTATGTGGACTGTATTATTCGACTGTAATATTCTTTTTATTCGGACTGTATATCTTTCGACCCTCTGCGCGAGGGCATAATTGTAATAAGTGTGCGTGAGTGTGATGTATGTCTTCCAACCCCACGTCTTTCTTCCCTTTTATTTACCCGCTTATGATGGTTAGATATAGGGCATATTTCAATTAGCATACAATAAGATAGCATGTTTGCATCATTCATGTCTTGCACGCACCGGGCTCGGCGCATCATACAAACTGCATTTGTATTTCAATTCCAAATTGAATACATGTTAGCTGTAGCATTCCATATGCCATGTTTAGAATAACCGAGCCTGCTATAGTTGCATTATTGCATGTGTTGCATTAGGCATTTCTGTATAATTAGGATCATGCATGATTTCTAATCAGTTTCTGTTTTTTGGCTTGAGTACTCGGTGAGTTTTATGCTTTAGCATCCTTGCATGCGTGTGAGTGACTGCCATGAATAGCATGCTTACCATGAGGCTATGTGCTTATGTGATATAACTGCCTTGAATGCCTGTGGGTGGAGGTTGAGTTATTTGGAGTGGAACAAATCATGAATGTTTGTTTTAAGCCCACTAGATAGTGGCAAAATCATGTTTTTCTAAGCCCACCCGAGGGTGGCAAATCCACGTCTTAGCCTACCTGCGGGTAGCACCATCAAACCATTTTCAAACAAACAAACATGAAATGTTTTGTTCCAATTCAGGCGACTCAGTCTATACTTGTATGCTGTGCGCATCACATAGTAACCTAGGCTAATAACCGGAAATGAACACAATGTTTTCAAAAATAGATATCATGGTTAGTAGAGGCCGGTCTTTGACCGGGCGAGCGGGGGTGCTCACGAAGTGACCTTCCCCAATCGTACCCAAGTTCCCGAGCCGAGGCAACTTTGGTGATGACGGACACGTGGCCTTTGGCACCGAGTCAGGGTTTCCTAAATTTCCCATTTAAAAAACATTTAGGTGGCGACTCTGTATCTGGCGAAGCAGTCCATGTTTGGCACTTCTTTCAAAAAAATCTGTTTTCAAAACGATTTGCCAGATTTGGACTCTTTGGTTCAAGATTGAGAACCGTGACATTTGAGTCCTTCGAACTGTAGTGACCCAATATCGAACCAGAACGGGGGGGGACTCGCACTCCCTTTCCCCCGGGATGCGTTCGGGGACGTCTACAGTTTCTGGCGACTCTGCTGGGGATTTAGAGAACTTGACTCGAACTCATGATATCTGGTTTTGACTACACTTGTGTGTTTCTTTGCATTGCATTTGCATTGGTGCGCCTAGGACATCGTGTTTGCCATATGCCATTCCCGAACGATTTGCCGGAGGCTTGTCTTGTCAAGGCATGTCCATAAGGCTGATCGGCTGGGCTCTGACAGCATGGGAACACAAACCCCGGTTTTACCGGGGCACCCTTTTTGACCATTCGACCTAGTGCATATTCGGATCCATAGTGACCATTCCAAACTAGGACAGGTTGCTTACCCGTTTATAGGTTGTTTGAAACCGCTGTGTGCGTAGTGAAACCCTAGCTCCTGACAAAATAGGACAGGGAAACCCTACCCCCAACATAGGGGTGTTTTGGCTCTCACTTATCTGTTATGTGCTTTAGAGTGCGTCTCTACAGGAATGCATGTATCAGTGTATGAGTTTGGGCATCAGGCCTGCGGGCATCAGTCAGTATCTGAGAATCAGTTGTCTGCGGATATCGGATTCAGTTTTGGGAAACAGTGATACAGGAACAGTGATCAGTGATTGAGGACAGTGTATTTTCAGCTTATCAACTGTGTGTTGTATGCCCGACTGTGTGTTGTGTATTTAATTTAAGCTGTTATGCTACCCGTTTATCTGGTTATTTATTTCCTTTTCGCTTTATTATCTTTTTGCTAGGGCAGTTTTTAGCACGATTGCTTCCGAACCAGTAGATACTCCCCAAGCACTTTGGACACGAGGTCGCCGACTCAATCGATCCGAGGATCTGGTTGACGGACATCCAGTGTTCCACTCCCTACCCCCAGTTGCTAGAAGAAGGCCAAGGAGGCGCAGTGTGTCAGAACAGGGATTACCGGGACAGAGGGCTACTTTGACAGTAAACAGTCAGGTTGAGATTTCTGTGTCTGCCATAGAGATACATTTACCGGTCATTCAGATGGAACAGCAGAATACATCAGGGATGGAGGCGATGATGCGCCAGGTGCAAGAGAGCATAAGACAGATGCAAGAGGATGCCATCCGCCAAGCGGAATTTTCTAAACAACAAGCCGCAGTCATGGCCCAGCAGGCCGAGCTGATTACTAGGCTGCAACAGCAGAATGCAGCGTCTGCTTCACATCAGGCCCCTCCTCCACCAGCGGCTCCACTACCCGAGCAGGCACCTATTGGTCAGAATACCCTGCCAAACCCTCAGAATACCCTCCCGAACACCCAGAACACCCTACCCAATGTCCAGAATATCCAAGAGGACACCAACCTTCCAACGGGGCTGGCTCCGCCCCCGCTTCTGCCTCAACTGTCCAAGAATCTTACACCCAACCACCCGGACTCTCCATTCGAGTTCGAGGTAGATCATACAGCTCTAAAACTGAGTAAGTTGGAGAAGCTTTTCAAGAAATCGCAGGGGGTGAAGGCCATCCCAGACATCGAAGATGGGTACACCGACGTGGCCGTAACATTGCCAGACAGATTTAAGATGCCACAGATTGATCGTTTTGATGGGTCAGGGGACCCCATGGTCCATCTTCGGCTATTCTCAGACATCCTGCGGCCAATGGGCCTAACTCGACCACAAAAGCTTTCCCTGTTTGGCCGAACTTTGTCGGGTGTGGCAGCCATTTGGTACGCAAAGTTAGAAGATGACGTGAAAAGAAGCTGGGATGAGATGGCTGAGGCCTTCGTTGCACAGTACTCGTACAATACACAGATCGAGATTACAACCCGTGATCTCGAAACGATGAGGCAGGAACCCAAGGAGTCTTTCTCCGATTTTGTAACTAGATGGAGGGCAAAGGCGTCGATGATGACCTTGAGGCCTACAGACAAAGATCAAATCCGGATGATTGTGCGCAATCTCCAACCGAAACTCATGCAGAAGATGATTGTACTCCCCTTTCCAACTTTCTCAGATTTACATGAGATGGGGGTACAGATCGAGGATGCAATGAAGCAAGGTCTGATCGACCAGGACCGAGAGCAGCCCCGAAGGACATTCAACCGCAATAACAACGCAGGCCCGTGGCGCTGCAAACACAAGGACTTCGGAGGTTGTATGGTCACCACCACTCCCCCTCCCCCAAGCCCGGCGGCCACACCCTTTTCCAGTACATCCGGGAGCAGTACCCAAGCCCTGAGATATCAGTCCAGAGGCCAAAGAACCTTCACTCCACTATACATGCCTTTGTCCAAGGCTCTCGGGGTGTTAATCAGGAAAAAGCATTTGACACCCTTGGAGCCGAGGCCACTGCCAAATCCACTCCCTCCCTCTCATGACCCAGCAAAATACTGTGCGTATCACCAACAGCATGGTCATGACACCGACCGTTGCTATAGATTGCGTCATGAGATCCAGGATCTTATTGACAAGCAGGTGATTGCACCTCCCGAAAAACCTAACGTCACCACAAATCCCCTCCCACACATAACCAAGCCCCTCCTCCTAACAAAATCAACTTCATCCAAACTGGGGTCGTGTCTTACGATCCTAGTATCTATATCACCCCATCCCACCTACCTAAGCCGGAGGTGATCCTTCCTGTCTGCACTGACTTGTGCATGATGGACATCTCCACAATCCAATCTAAGCCAGTGTGGTGACCACCGAAGATGGAACGGGCAGGTTTCAGAGGAGAGCAGAATTGTTGAGTCTGGGATGGAACAGCCTGGGAATTATGCTGGAGGAGCCTATGATCCAAGCGAATACATCTTATCAATGGGCCAGTCTGAGCTGAATGTGGGCTGCCAGAAAAAGCTGAACTGTGCATGATTCGGGGGACAGACTTGAACAAGGGACAGATGATCTGACAACAGTGGAAGGGGACTTTGCCAACTTCCAGTTCTTCAACGACCAAGAATCAGGAGATGCTACAATCAACTGGTTCGACTATGAGGAGTCGGCAGAAGTTACCGGATGGTTAGATGATCAGCCAGACGTTGCAGAATTTTAATCAGAACAGGGCCCGGCAGGGGCAAGAGTATCAATGATGGCCGGAAGGGCCGAGGGTCAGAATCCACCGCCGGCGTTAAGAATTTCGCTCAGAATTTGGGGACTGTAAATACAGGGAATATTGAACAACCAGCTGTACTGACGCAGTTGGAACAACAAAGATTTGAGGATTCCGAGAGAATCAGGAAGGCTAAGGCCCATGTGGGGGTCGAAAGTGCTGTATGCACGGGAACAGGAAATGCTGCGGGCATAAAGACTGAAGGTACTGCGAGTACGATCATACCGGAGCCGGACAGGTGTCTGTCGGCTGCCGACGGAATGTGGTGGGAAGACGATGACTTATGTCTTGCCCACACAGATGAGGATTGGGGAAGTAACCAACCAGATGATACCTGGTATCTTGACGAGATCGCTCATATGACAAGGAGTGGACGATATTTCAAGCCCCAGCACTTAGACCAACCTGAGGCATCAGGGAAAGACAAGGAAGCAGAGAAACAGAGAGAGAAACAGATTGAAGAAGAAGCTGTGCTCAAGCAATTGAAGAAGATACAAGCAGATATCTCCATCTGGGGACTGCTTATGGCATCGAGGGTGCACAGACAGGCCGTCCTATCTGCCATGGACAAGGCCAAACTCTCTATAGACACTACACCAGAACAGCTGGTTGGGCTGGTTTTTCCGGGAGGAGGCTCCCCGGCATTAACCTTTTCAGACAAGGAATTACCGCCTGAGGGCACAAATCATAATAAACCCCTCTACGTTTCCGTGGAATGTAGAGATAAGTGGATACCGGTGGTACTTGTTGATACCGGGTCCGCCATCAATGTCTGCCCAGCCAGAACAGCATATGCGATCGGGTTGAAGCCAGTGGACTTCGTCCCGACAACTCAGGTGATCAAAGCTTACGATAATACGAGTAGGGAAGTGATGGGGATTGTCAAGATTCAAACCAAGGTTGGTCCAGGACAACACGACATCGAATTTCATGTCTTGGACGTTCCCGCAACCTTCAACCTACTCTTGGGGCGGCCGTGGCTGCACCAAGTAAAGGCAGTCTCTTCCACTCTACATCAGATGGTGAAATACCCCTAGGCGCCACGCGATGCGATGCGATCTGCCGACAAATTGCACATCCATTCAAACCACCATCCCTCATCAAGGGCGTCGACTAGGCGTTGTCGAAAGAAGTAGCCGCGGGCTGAGTAAGCAGGGCAAGAATCCACAACCTGCAATTTATCCATCAACCATACCTGGGGAGGGATGAAAAATGAGAGAATAAAGAATAGAGAGATGTACGATGAGAGAAAAGTAAGAAAAAGGTTTTGTGAGAAAAACCGAGCCTGAGGGCCGAGTGATGTGAGCAAATACATATGTGAGATCGGGTGGGAAACATTACCTGCAGTAGTAGTGGACTCCCTGCAAATCTAGTTGTCTCCTGACAGTAGAAAGCATCCAAGCCCATCAGTGTCTCCGCCAATGTCATGGCAATGCAACTCCTTCCTTCTTTCAAGCCTTGGGCCACTTCAATCAGACGGACGCTGGATCCTCCAAGGCTCGAGGCAAACAGAAAATGAGATAACATGCATAAACAGAGGGCGTGTCGTCGGAAGCCTTGCCAATGATGGTCACTGCGGTCACCAACATTGGAGAACCGGTAAATCAGGCTTGGGATATCCAACATTCCGTTACAAATCAGGGATCGAACATCATGTGCGTTGAGTCCGCACATCCGCCCTAGGGTTTGGGCATGGCCAAAATTGAGCTGGGGCAAGATTTCCTCACCAGCCTCGGATTCTATCAAAACTTGAAAATCTTCAAAAGTGGGACATACCTCTTGCCCTCCGAAGCTAAAGACGTGCGTCACTGGGTTCCAAAATCTCACCGCGGCATAGAGGAAAAGAAGATGCAGTGAAGTCCGGCCCAGCGTGAATAGTGCATTCAAGCCGAAACCCCGGAAGTTCAACTTTTCCGAGCCATCTAAAGAAGAAATCCAAGATGTGAGATTTTCTACGAGAAATGCCTCCATTTTTGTGCAAAGCAGTGATGAAATGAAAGAGTTCCAAAGTTGGAGCTTTATAGGGGGGTAAAACACTATTCGGGGACACGTGTCACAATTCTAGGAGTTGCAAGGAAGGTGGCCGGCCGGCCATCTATTCTAGCAGGCCGGCTATCCTTGTTTCAAAAAGTGGCCGGCCGGCCACCCTTCAGTCCTCAGATGCAAAATGCGGCCGGCCATCCATTGGCCCTGTTTTGCCCTCCGGAAGGAAGTTTGAGGCATTTCTATGCATCGGGGATGTCGAAGGCCTCCATTTCTCTCAATTTCGGATGCGTTCCCTCATCCAGATCGTCCGTCCGAAGTACGCTTTGTTGTATTTTGCTTATCGAGTTGTTGCTTTGTTTATCGAGTTGTAAGTTTTGTCGAGCTGTCACATTTTGTGTTTTGAGTTGTTACTTTTTGTTTACGCAATTTTGTCTTGTTTATCGAGTCGGTAACATTGTTGTATTTTGCTTATCGAGTTGTAAACTTGCTAAGATTCTGTTATTTCTTAGTGAGTCGAGTTGTTTGATTTGTTGCGTCGGTTCATTACCTGACCCGGTGAATACACAAGGCACATTCCCATTCAATTCCATTTTTGTGCAAAATGATGCGATGCGATGCTAAGAGTTTCAAATACAAACACCTTTTCAAAAGCTGTTTCATTCCATCATGTTTTACATCATGTTTTACAACAAATAAAGGTACAAGTTTTACAGAAAATAAAACTGCCTAACAATGTGCAAAGTGCTACAAACTACTACCAAAAAGTAAATAAAGCAGGAAATAGCATCAATATCCTCGGGAGCGGGAATGAGGAGGCCCCCTCATCCTCTTCTGCGGGACAACCTCTGCACCATTATCACCATCCGGGTCGGAGCTGTCATCCTCAGGATCCCCCTCAGCTTCACCTCCACTCCCGGAACCAAGGCCGGAGCCCCCCTCCTCAACAGATGTCTCTGACTCACGATCTGCGACCTCCTCCTCCTCCTCCTCATCAGGCTCTGCCTCTATAACATGTGCCCTACGTCGGCGAGACGACCCCGCTCCTCGAGCTCCTCGGAAAGGCCTGGATGGCCCTGCTCCCTGAGAAGGCCTAGATGGCCCAGCTCCTCGAAAGGGCCCAGATGGCCCAGCACCTCGACCTCTCTGAGAAGGCCCAGGTGGCTCGGCCCGCGGCGGTGCGTATACAGGAGGCATCTGAAAGTGAAGAGTTCAATACATCAGTTCAAATATGAAAAACAGGATGTTCGCGAGTGGGGTGTGTGTCAGATGTGCCCTACACAGCCTATTAATACAGCAGAATGTTCAAAACCAGCATGTCATCAGAAATATGCTAAATACAGGAAAGATGGACAGTACCTGCACGCCCATAATGGCCAGCTGTGCCTCCCTCCGTAGGATCATGCCCTCGAATGTGGCCAGCATCCCAAGCATCTCATCCATGTACTCAACTGGAGGCTACAGATACAAATGCAAAACTATCAGTAAAGGAATGAATGTCCAAATATCCGACTGATAAATCAAAGCTGTAAAACATACCGGTGGTGAATCAGGGTCTCTGACATATCTGTGGTCAGGAAGAGGAGGCTCTAGCGAGACCTGGTAAGGAGCCCTGAATCGCCAACTCGTCAACTCGGTCGGCATGTCTGGCCACCAAGGATGATGAAAAGTCGGTGGGATCGGTGGAATGAACCCGCGCCCACCTTTGGATGTGCCAGCCCTGCTGGAAGAAGGGATGTCCGTAGCACGAGCCCGGCTCGAAGATGGTACATCAGCAGGCCTCCGTGATGGAGTGCGTACTCCCGTCAAGGGAGGCATCAGATATGTGTGACGATAAGTGGCGTAGTCCCCGTCCGTGAGATGTAGCAAAGCATCGGTGCCCTGCATAGCACTAATGACCTCCTGGGTAGAGAGTCTATCAGCAGTCCGCATAGTGGCTGGAGGTGCGGCAGGAGGGTCCTGAGAAACGTACCCCCATACCTGGCGCAGAAAGCGTTCCCCCAGGAACCATGCCCTACCAACCGGCCCCTCGAGCAGGACCCTGTACTGGGAAGTGCCCGATCCTCCAGCATACTGAAATCGGATACCATCGCCCAAGACTGCCCAGGGCTGCCACGTAATCTGCGGACAATCAGTGCATAAATCAATCAGAAATCGGGAATATACAGGGCAAATCAAAGATGAAAACGGAAGAGAACTGAGAGTTCTGAAATACCTCTGTCGTCCGAACAGTGTCAAAATACTGTCGCAGGTAGAAGAGAGTCTCTCGAGGTCTTGGTCGGTGCTGGCCCTCGAATACCAGTGAGAACGGGGTCGTAAGAAGCCCTGCCACCTCCATCTCCGGGGCTAACGTCGGAAAATATACTTAGACCCATAGCTGAGAAAAGTAGTGCAGAATGTAAATACAAAGTGCTGAGGGCAAAATACAGAATGTAAAGTGCACCGTGTGTGCAATGAACAAGTAATGAGAAGCAGAAATGTAAACCAAGAGGACAGAACGTACCTCCCAGGCTCTCCAATAGCCGCCGAGTGAATCCCCCTGCCCACGAGAGGCCGCGCTCATATAGCAATAGAGGGTAGCCAGGCCGGCGCCACCCCAGTCGTACCGACTGACCTGTGATAGGTCCACTAGGGCACTCAAAAGATATAATCCAACAGTGTTCCCCCTATCAGCAAACAGAGTGGTACCAAAGAGGAACATGAGGAAACCGCGGGTGTACTGCTCAATCTCCTCAGGAGACTCGGGCTCCATCTCTGGCCTCCGAAAACGGGAAGGGAACCAGGTGTACCGGACTCTCCCAGAAGCTCTGTCCACAGGCGAAGCGGCCTCCCATTCGCCCATATCCTCGTCATAAGGAATGGGCCAACCTCCTACGTCTAGACCGGTAAGTATGGCGAAATCTAACGGGGTCATGGTCAAATCCCCGGTGGCGGAAAAATGGAAAGAATTGGTGGTGTCCCACCATCTCTCCACCAAAGCAGCTAACAGTGTCCTACTGGCAGGACAATGTGATAACCCCACGCAGAAGGCTCCGAACCCTGCTGAATCAACCAAATCCCGGACAGCCTCCGGGAGCTCGGTATACCACTCTCTCGCAGCAGTGGAGCCGTATCCTCGCACGGTACGAGAGCCAACCTGCATTCAGAATGAATGAGCCGTGTGCAAATGAAATGAATAAGCCGTGTGCAAATGAAATGAATGAGCCGTGTGCAAATGAAATGAATAAGCCGTGTGCAAATGAAATGAATGAGCCGTGTCCAAATGAAATGAATGAGCCGTGTGCAAATGAAATGAATGAGCCGTGCGCAAACGCAAGTAAATGAACTGCGTGTTCAAATCTTAATCAGTGGGCAGCGTGTTCGCTTTATGTCTGGGCTGTGTGTTCAGAAAATCAGTGTTTTGGGCTGCGTGTTCAAATCTTAATCAGTGAGCTGCGTGTTCGCTTTAATCTGGGCTGTGTGTTCAGACAATTAGTGTTTTGGGCGGCGTGTTCAAATCTTAATCAGTGGGCTGCGTGTTCGCTTTATGTCTGGGCTTGTGTGTTCAGAAAATCAGTGTTTTGGGCTGCGTGTTCAAATCTTAATCAGTGGGCTGCGTGTTCGCTTTATGTCTGGGCTGTGTGTTCAGAAAATCAGTGTTTTGGGCTGCGTGTTCGCTTTATGTCAGGGCTGTGTGTTCTACTCTCAATCAGTGTGGGCTGTGTGTTCACCGTCAACCTGGACTGTGTGTTCAGAAAATCAGAGTTTAGGGCTGTGTGTTCTACTCTCAATCAGTGTGGGCTGTGTGTTCACCATCAACTTGAACTGCGTGTTCAGAAAATCAGAGTTTTGGGACTGTGTGTTCTACTCTCAATCAGTGTGGGCTGTGTGTTCACCGTCAACCTGGACTGTGTGTTCAGAAAATCAGAGTTTAGGGCTGTGTGTTCAACTCTCAATCAGAGTGTGGGCTGTGTGTTCACCATCAACTTGGACTGTGTGTTCAGAAAATCAGAGTTTTGGGACTGTGTGTTCTATTCTCAATCAGAGTGTGTGCTGTGTGTTCACCATCAACTTGGACTGTGTGTTCAGAAAATCAGAGTTTTGGGACTGCGTGTTCTGCTCTCAATCAGAGTGTGTGCTGTGTGTTCACCATCAACTTGGACTGTGTGTTCAGAAAATCAAAGTTGGGACTGCGTGTTCTACTCTCAATCAGTGTGGGCTGTGTGTTCACCATCAACTTGGACTGTGTGTTCAGAAAATCAGAGTTTGGGACTGTGTGTTCTACTCTTAGTCAGTGTGTGCTGTAAGTTCACCTTCAAATTCGGGCTGTGTGTGTTCAACAAATCAGTGTTTGAGCCGTGTGTTTAATTCTTAACTAATGTGCACCGTGCGTTCACAATCAATCGATGAGCCTAGTGTTCAGAAATTCAAGTGTTTAAACCACATGTTCAGGATGCAAGCAAAGTACTATGTCATAGGCTAAACTGTGTGTTTAAGCATGGCAAAGGTATGAAATGCACGAAAAATACAGAAAATGAAGTAAAATACCTCTCGTGCCTCGGAAGAGAGGTGATGCTCCGGCTCTCGTAGAAGTAGATCTCTGGGTGCCCGATCATTGAAGTCAGTGAAATGACGAAAGATGGCCCGCGGAAGAACATGCACCGCCGGGGCGTATCTCTCGGGAACAAAGGGTCGGACCCTCGGGGGCAGCGTCATGATATCGAAATCATCTCCGGCACCTGGAGGACCTCCACCATGAGGGAAATTACCCGCCATTTCAAAAAATCTGCAAAAGGAGCAAAAATGAGCAAAAATGAGCCAAAATTGGAAAAAGTCAACAAAAGTCAACTCTCGGGAAATGGAAAAGTCAACAAAAGTCAATCCCCGAGAAAATCTTCCAAATATTGAGACAAACTTACCTCAAGTAGTGAAAATGAGAAAAGAAGCCCCGAAATCAAAATTTAATCGGTCCAAAGTGCTTAAAATCGAATGTTTTTGCGAAAACAACTTGCGTGGGAGGCTGAAAAACGCGTATAAAGTGCAGATCTGAAGGAAAAAATGGTTTGGGAAGCAAGGGGAGAAGTTTTCTCAGCTGTGGGTGTGAGCTCGAAGTGAATGGATGAGAGGTTATAAAGAAAATGAGGCAAAATGACAAAACTGCCCCCTGTTTTGGACAGGTGGCCGGCCGGCCACCTTTTCTGGCTGGCCGGCCATTTGCTTTATGGTTTCTAGCCGGTGGCCTCTCCTAGGGCAACCACCTGGCCGGTGGTGTTCCCCACATCCCCACCTAGCTCCCTGCAAATTTTGAGGAAGATTGGAGTTCCCGGGACCTGAAAAAGTTCAAGAAAAGTGCACTTCCGGTCGCGAAATTAATCCGCCGGAATTTCAGCTGCAATTTCTGACATGTGTCTCATCATTACTCATCAAAATCAGAGTGTATCCTTTTTAAGCATGTTGTAACCTCTCCGGGAGGTGAACCAGAGGCCGCGATCGAGTCGCCTTCGCCGAAATGCGCGTTTCCTTACTCGTTGTTTCGCAACAAACGGGCACCCTGATTTATGCTCGTTTTGCATTGTTGTGCACATAACTTGCATTCTCATGAGCATTTTGCATTGTCATGCATGTTTTCTTGGTGTACCGTACCCCTGTGCTTAAGCATGCGTTGTCACGCACGTTCCTTTCTTGCATTGTGTTACATTTACTCGCCGACACTGCGTGTGTCAAACTTTCGGAATCACAGGAATCACATTGAATATATGTTGTTAGCATATTATTCTTGTTGAATTTCTTTCTTTTGCAGGCACGATATTGTATGTACGGTTCATTTGAGGCTGGTGCGACCAGACGAATCGCGCAGGTATCGTATCTTCTCCGTGTGAGACGCGACGAGAATTGAATAATTCTCCGCATTCCTAACTGCATGAAATGTAGTTGTTGCTTTGCATTCTTGCTTAAAACTGTTGCATCTATTTGCGAATACTTGCTTCATTACAGCTTGCTGCACTTGCATGATCATTAAGTTATATTTGGCTCCGTGCATATCATTTGCATTTCGCCCCCTGCCTGCGGGCATGCCTGCGGGCACACACCTCTGTTCATCTTGTATGATTGTCTAAGTCTTCGGCCTTGTCAAAAATGGGTCGTCTCTGGGCTTTGACATTCACTCCCGTCACTTGTGACTTCCGAGTTCTGTCAAAGAGGGGCAACTGTAGACACCCCATTTTTGACCGACCTTAAGACTCAGACGTCACCGATTGAGCGCTCGGTGATGTTGCATGTTGTGCTCGTTCAGAAGTCTCAGAGTCGCGGCCGTGAGCCCTGCCTCTAGACTTCCGAACCCTCTTCTGTACCTTGTCTCGGTTTGCGAACCAGACTCAGTTTTCTCTGTTTCTTTTCCTGAAGGGAGGGAGAGGTCCCGTAGACCATCTCTCAGTGGCCGTGGGCTACATTTCGTGGCCGTAGGCCATTTTGCCCATTTCGGAGCCCAGTTCTCGGTTTTCGGAACCGTCAGGCCGTGTGCCTCGGTTCGGGACCGCCTAACCATCTCCGATTCCTCCGGTTTTTGGCATACGTCTTATTTACTCCCTTTTGAGGGACACTGGGGTCCGAGAGACCCACTTCGTGGTCGAATGCCACTTTCGGTGCTTAACAGCCTATTTTCGGGACCCCGAACTGCGTGTTTTGGCCCCCGAGCATTTGTTTTGCATCGGTTTTTTCATTTTTGGCAGTACCTCTGTTTTATCACCAGGAAGGTCATGGAGGGTGGGAGGCCAGCAATTGTCTCAGCAACCAGTTATGCTCTTCCGGCGCCCTCCGACGCCGTTTTTCTCACTTCCGAGCCAATGTTGACCACCCTAGGAGCATTTTCTTCAAGCCCAAACCACATATTTGTGTTGTACACACATGGGAGGACCCTAAAAGTCTATGGCCGGCCAGTAATTCCATCTTTCACTTTTGAACCCCTCCTAAAAGTGGCTTGTTCTCTCTCTTGTTTTACAGTTGCCAATTTTGAACCACAAGGTTGTGATGAGGAGACCTGGGAGGACACCTTTCTCTGGTGGCCGGCCAGAAAATCTTCTTGTGCCTTTTGCCCCTTGGCCGGCCGGCCATAGGGGGTGGCCGGCCGGCCACCTGCAACAAAAATGGCTGGCCGGCCATGCTTCTTGGGAGGTGTGTTTTACAGCTGTATAACTTTTTCCCCCAAAATATCTGATTTCGGGGACTTTTGGTAGAAGAGGGAACTTAATCCCTTAAGTCTACACACTTTCTCTCCTTGGCTCATCATCCTCCTGCTTCCATACAGCAGCTCCAACACTCTCTCAAGGGTTAGAAAACTTGCCTCAAGCATACACACTCATATCCATCTCTATCTCTCTCATTTTTCTCAAGTTTGGTGCCATTTCTCCATCATTACCAAGCACCACCACCACCACTCCATTTCCAGCAGCAAGGGGAGCTTTTCAGAGGCTTAGAAGCAACATTCCTCAAGCCAAGAGGTAGAAAAGAAGTGGTCTTCAAGGGTAAGTTGCCATTTCCCTCTTTTGTAGCATTTTCTTGCCTCATCTCTTAGGCCTATTTTTTTACTGTTTTGGGCTCCGACCCTAACTGAAACTAGGCCTTTTTTGAGCCATTCTTCATGTTTTCTCAAGGGCTCAACCCTGTTTGAGCCCTCCATTTGGTACTTGCTTCAATACCCCTTGGTATGTCACATTTTTGCATGAAATTTCTAGCCCATGTGTGATCTGTTTTCGAGCATAATGTAAACTGTAAGAGGGCCTCTTTTGAGCCCCTCTTCAACATTTAAGAAGCGCTCAACCCTGTTTTGGCCCCCTATCTTGCACTTGCTTCATAATCTCTCCTATTTACCGTAAATTTGCATGATTTGTTTGGCCTATATGTAAATTGTTTTGGAGCATGTCATGAACTGTGAGTAAGCTTATTTTCTGTCCCTCTACAACATTGTAGAAGGGATCAACTTTGTTTGGGGCCTCCATGTTATACCTACCATTATACCCCTCTTTGGCCCCCATTTTTGCATGCCTTTTTAGGCTTATCTAGCTTCTGTTTTCGGCTATCATCAGAACTGGAAATGGTCATATTTTGACCCCCTGGATATATTTCATGAAGGGTCTTTTCTTGTTTGATGAATGTTTGGCCTACTTCATGTTATACCCTCTTGTGGCCTATTTCTTGCATGGCATTTTTGGCATGTTTGCATACTGATTTGGGGGATATCATCTACTGTAAATGTTCATATTTTTAGTCCCTCTTCAGTGTTGTAGAAGGGTGTTTTTCCATTTGGGCTTTGCATATACCACTTGCTTCATAGCCTCCCTTGTGGAGCCATTTTTGTATGCCATGTTAGCCCTATTTATGATTGCTGTTTGGCCATGTTTTGTGCTGGAAAAATGTTAGTTTTGAGGTTTCCTTGCTTCTGCCTTTTCATGTCATGTATCATTTATGCATGTTTGGTGTAGCTATAGGCCATTTCGGGTGCCAAAATTCATGTTTCGGGATCATTCCATGCATCGGGTACACTTTGGCCACGTTTCGGGACTGTTTTGCCCCACATTTCAGTGCTGAAATTCATTTGCATGTTTGCATATCATATTTCCATGCCATTTCATCGCGTATGCCATTTCCTCGGTTTGTGTGCCCGTGTGCACGCATTTCGAGGCATCTCATTTTCATCTATCGGCCTCTTATGTGAGTGTGGCTGAGGCTCTCTCATGTTAGTATAAGTCCATATTGCATTGTGTATGCCATTTTAGCTCTGTTGCATTCCGTATGCCATTTTCTCGGTTTGCGTGCCCGTGTGCACGCATTTCGAGGCATCTCATTTTCATACAATGGCCTCCTATGTGAGTGTGGCTGAGGCTCTCTCATGTTAGTATAAGTCCATATTGCATTGCGTGTGCCATTTCATCCATAGCATTGCGTATGCTTGGTTGTGTATTACCTCGTATAGCGTGTATGCCATTCCATGACATTGTGTATGTTAGGATTGCATATTAGTTGCATTTCATGCATATCATGCATATTGCATTGTGTTCGGGATAGGAGTTAACCCGGGCACGGGAAACGAGGCACGTTCCGCACTCTGAGCGACGGAACGGGTCTCAATTCCCAAGTCACCGACACTCCGGATTATCCATGATGGAGTTAGGTTTTGTTGTAGTATTCATATGCAATCATCCTATATTGAGTTGTGCAATTCGGTTCCTCAGCCATCATGCATCGATATGTGTGATTGGTGGCACGAGCATCGAGGCATGCATATATTTGTGAAATACATTGCTATGCCCCTTTCCTGCTCTCTGTTGCAGCAAAATGGAGAATCAGCAACTTTTCGGAGTCTGGCATGCATTTCGAGAAACATTGCAAACAGAGGCTAATCGGGGCATCCCAGTGGATTTCCGCGCAAGGCAACCCGAACATGCAGCATTCATCAGAATCAAGGCAGTCCTTAGCTTGCATGCCAGTTTTACAGTTTTTCTTAGTTAATTTGTTAATTAATTAGGAATTTGTATATTATGTGGACTGTATTATTCGAACTGTAATATTTTTTTATTCGGGACTGTATATTCTTTCGGACCCTCTGCGCGAGGGCATAATTGTAGTAAGTGTGCGTGAGTGTGATGTATGTCTTCCAACCCCACGTCTTTCTTCCCTTTTATTTACCCGCTTACGATGGTTAGATATAGGGCATATTTCAATTAGCATACAGTATGATAGCATGTTTGCATCATTCATCTGTCTTGCACGCACCGGGCTCGGCGCATCATACAAACTGCATTTGTATTTCAATTCCAAATTGAATACATGTTAGCTGTAGCATTCCATATGCCATGTTTAGAATAACCGAGCCTGCTATAGTTGCATTATTGCATGTGTTGCATTAGGCATTTCTGTATAATTAGGATCATGCATGATTTCTAATCAGTTTCTGTTTTTTGGCTGGGAGTACTCGGTGAGTTTTATGCTTTAGCATTCTTGCATGCGTGTGAGTGACTGCCATGAATAGCATGCTTACCATGAGGCTATGTGCTTATGTGATATAACTGCCTTGAATGCCTGTGGGTGGAGGTTGAGTTATTTGGAGTGGAACAAATCATTGACTGTTTGTTTTAAGCCCACTAGATAGTGGCAAAATCATGTTTTTCTAAGCCCACCCGAGGGTGGCAAATCCACGTCTTAGCCTACCTGCGAGTAGCACCATCAAACCATTTTCAAACAAACAAACATGAAATATTTTGTTCCAATTCAGGCGACTCAGTCTATACTTGTATGCTGTGCGCATCACATAGTAACCTAGGCTAATAACCGGAATAAGAACATACAATGTTTTCAAAAATAGATATCATGGTTAGTAGAGGCCGGTCTTTGACCGGGCGAGCGGGGGTGCTCATGAAGTGACCTTCCCCAATCGTACCCAAGTTCCCGAGCCGAGGCAACTTTGGTGATGACGGACACGTGGCCTTTGGCACCGAGTCAGGGTTTCCTAAATTTCCCATTTAAAAAACATTTAGGTGGCGACTCTGTATCTGGCGAAGCAGTCCATGTTTGGCACTTCTTTCAAAAAAATCTGTTTTCAAAACAATTTGTCGGATTTGGACTCTTTGGTTCAAGATTGAGAACCGTGACATTTGAGTCCTTCGAACTGTAGTGACCCAATATCGAACCAGAACGGGGGGGGACTCGCACTCCCTTTCCCCCGGGATACGTTCGGGGACGTCTACAAAGTCCAGAACATTAAGGTCCCCAAACATTTAAACTACAGTACCATGGCAGCATTGCAAAAGTAAGTGCAAGTGCATAAGCTTAATCCATATCAACCACACCATCACTCCTGAACAAATATACGTCCCGTTCATGTTCCCTGCCAACATTGGCCGGCGTGGAGGCACGCTTTTCTGTTAACCAGCGAACAATGTAATCCTGGGAGAGGGACATGATGAGGTCGTGATTATTGGGTGAATCCATTATGCCGCAAGCGAATGAGAACAACTTACTGCCAGGCTCCGATCCAAGCATGCTCATTAGCCTTGCAAGACAGTCCCCAACAGTGTTCTCACCCTTCCCTGTGACAACATATTGCGTAATTTTCAATTCCCGGCTTTGTTTGCTGACAACCTCCACAAGGTTGTCCATGCTACTGGCGACAGTACCAAGTGCTGGCCACTTGCGACCTTTGGCATTGGTTGATCTGTCAGCGGCAGACTGCGGGGGAGCATCGTCGAACAAGGAACTATCCACCACGTTCTCCCTGACAGTATCATGGCCTAGATGTAGTGGTGTGCTAGCACTGAGAGGTCCCATGCCGCTGTCCTCGATTGCAATGGCCGCAGCATCATCATCATCGCGCAATTTAGTTTGAGTCCATGCATGTTTACCCGTCGCCGCTGCGCCAGAGTACACCTGTTCCATGAGCTCTAAGTGCTCTAGAGGCTTCGTCTTGAACTTAGCACATCAAGTGTTCATCTGAGACAAAAGAATAGACACATTCATATTGTATAATGTTTTACTCCAAAAATAATCAGTTCCAACAATTATTCGAGCCAATAATGGAAAGCATGCAAATAAGTGTAAATGTATGCAAAGTTGTGCGGTGCACAAGAAAGAATTTTAACAATGTACCAACTAGTAATGAAAACATTAAAACTAATAATTGTAAACGTGGCACAATTATCTCGGACAATAACTTCAATGTATTAAGCAATTGCTTTGATTTTAGAAAGTAGTGTCGTAAGCAAAATATTGCATTAGAGATCATAAAATAGTACAGGATTAAGGAAAAAAAATTTATCGCACGACGTACCACTTGCATTTTTTCCCACCAATGGTCAGGAGCTATGAACAAACCCGTCTCTTGGTTGTACCCAAGTCCTATCAAGCTTTGGCTGGCATTCTCCAGCTTCTTCCATGCAACCCAATCTTTCTTCAAGTTGTCGTACTTGTTTTTCATTTGTTTAGCTGAATGCAGAAGGCCGGTTTTGTCCAAGAACTTCTTCGCAATGTTCTTATACCCACTTATCGACAATCCGCACAGTTGTTGATTACCCACGTCCATTTCAGCTATGACGAGTTGTAGAAATAGCTTTGTATTGTCACTGTCGAACTGGCATTTGTGGACTGGTTGTTGTTGGGTTGATGTAACTGCCTTACCTCGGTTCTTGGAAGGGATACGGGCTGACGCACGGTTCGTTGCCATGGCAAGTGCGATTGATGTAGATGGAATTATAAGACATGAAATCCTGCTTGTACAATTAATGATGTATTAGTTTGACAAAATTGGAGTATATGTTTTTCATGTCCACATCCGAAACCCAAGTCTATAGACAATTAAATAAGTTGTACATATACTAGTAAAGAACCCCAACAGAATAAGACAGTTTTTATAACACTTTGTAGAAATATTATGTCATACAGGACGAACACAGTACCAATAACAACAACATAGGTGATACAAAACCAAACGTGCATGTCACAATATCCATAACAATGGATCACATACGAAACGACAACACAAAAACACCGACGCACAAAACACTGACGATAGTCCTAAGCATACGTAAGCTCTGATCTATGTGAATAATGTCCACACGTAACCCGTATCGATAACATTAAGTGGGTGGTCAGTAGCAAATTTTTCACTGCGAAACTCGTCACACCAACCAACCTATGCAACACATCGCTGTCATATAAAAGTGAAATACATAGTTAGACTGCATGATATGCGCCATAACGACAAATGAACAAGCACATGACTAACTGCATAAGAAAGGGACAACACAAACGCACCGTACGACTAGGGTAAACGTAGTACGCAGGCCCTAGGTTTTTGACAGATCTGGAAATCTTGACAACGCAATGCCCAAAGCCACATGCACACATTCTCGATGGCCATGACGAAGTGGCAGTTGACATGGACGACTCCATCTCTATAATCTTATTTTTTTTGTTGCCAACCAGTCAATCTGTTGTCAACTGCAAAACAGAATCTACAGTTTGGTCGATGGTGTTTTGTCAATAGTTTGAGTATTTTCATTTATTTGTGACATTCGGGTTCGTTAGTTGCATTCGTTGTGTTTGTTGGGTATTAGTTGACAACCTTTGTCTTGTGAATAGTATGGGTAATTCACTACTTGTTCTATCCCGTTATGTGAATATAAATATTTATGTAGAAACAGCTCTCCCTTTGTGTAAATTTTTATTCAAAGAATTCATGTCATATAGTATTAGAGTCAACTATCACGTTGAGTATTTGATTGAATAAGGTTCTCATCTAACATAGAATTATAAACACAAATACGCGCACTCAATAATAGAGGCTATGCCACTATTTTGTTTTAAAGTGTGGACAAATTAAACACTTGAAAATCCACACCTGATGACCTACGAGATAATGTACGATAATTAGGAATTAAAATTAGTTACCATGAATCTCTGGACAATGGTCTTGCTATAGTAAGTCAATGAATTAGGTTCAAAGGTAAAACCAAAAGATATCATTTTAGGTTGTGGAGTTTAAAATAAACGCAATATTGTTAATACTATTTCACTTTAATTTTAAACTCAAACTATTAAACAATGTATTATGTTGATGTGTCTTACCCTTATTTAAAAAAAAAAAAAAAAAACCATAACAAATGATCCTTATTATCACGTAATTACAGTGACATTGCAAGTACTACACTATTGCATGAGATCAACATTCATGCAAGTCAACAAATCATGAAGATAATTGATTGGAACCTGGGTTCAACACACATGCTAAGACCTTGGTTTTTCTTCCCTTTTGCCCTGTTGGTCAAATATGTATTTTTTGAGCACATGTTACCTAACAAATCTAGTAATGATTGGAGGGGCAAACATGTGAAGCAGCTAAGCAAAAGAGACCTTCACACAAAAAAAAAAAAAAAAGTTACAACCATGTCTCTCTCTCTCTCTTTCCTACAAAACCCACATATGGAATACTCCACTCTAACTACACATGTATGTCAAAGTATTTATCCGTGTAATTCTACACATCATAAATGAATTACACAGAATTTTTAAAATATTTGGATGTTCAAGGCTTAATTGAGCTAGAAGCAAAACACATTAATCTCACAAGAACATGAGATAAAATTGTTTTCATATATAACAAAATCAATCTGGGTTAAAGGCATTGTAATTAAAATAATGTTGTTGTAATTTGTAGATGAACCACTCCATCTTCTCTTCTTTTCTCTCTCCAGACTACAATAACCATGTATGTACATGTGTGTTCCTCTTTGTCTCCTCATTGATTACTTTTATTTTTTCCAGTTGGCTGTATTGGTGGGATAATAGGCACCCAGATCATTAAGCAAAGTTATTGAATTTATAAGTCTCGTTTCATTAAATTAGTAGTTTCTGTGTTGTTGATGAAATTTTGACAAATAAATGGGTGCTCATTACTTAATTCATTTGTTTTGTTTTTTAGTTTACTGAAGATGAAGATGAAATTTTTAGTTTACTCATTTGGTTTCTCATAACCCCCATCTCTGCTACTCTCATATAAGTTCCTTGTTATTTTTTTTTTCCACACCTTGTTTTTTTCTTTTCGTGTGTAACGGATGCCAACCCAACTGCAGCTATGAGGGAAGAGAGTAGCAGAAACAGAGAGGCAGTGAGGGTGTTGTTGTTCTGTGGTTACAGAACACGGACGACATATAACTCCGAAATACAACATGATAGAGGTAGTGAGGGTTCAAGTGGAAGCCAAAATCCTCAACAATTACAGCATATAAGTTGTTAGATAAATTGATAGAGAGAGAAAGAGAGACTAAATATGTATATATTGATATTAAGTGTATATTACAAAGGTTCAATTGAGCTCCTTTATATAGGAGAGAACAATAAACATCATCATGAGGGAGACCATTATTTCAGCCGAAAGAAGAACCACTACCACACACACTAAGAACCACTATCTGTGCCACTATCTATTTATATACATCCACTATCTATATCACTAACAATACATTACATATAATATACTAACAGCCCCCCTGAAACTCAAGGAGGATAGGTACCAGCCAACTTGAGGTTGGAGAGAGTACAAAACAGGAAAATAAACTGAAAATAAAATAGGATAGGAGACACTGTATGGTCGTGTCAGACCGTTGTAGCAGCAGACTGGCTCGTGTCGGACCGGTGTAGAAGACAGTTTACGGGGTCATGTCGGACCGATGTAGAAGACAGTTTACGGGGTCATGTCGGACCGTTGTAGAAGACAGTTTACGGGGTCATGTCGGACCGATGTAGCGAACACTGTGTGGTAGTGTCAGACCGTTGGTGTAGAGGCTGACCGGAATCAATGTCGGGACAGTTTATGGGTCATGTCGGACCGATGGAGGCGACTGAGGAGTGCGCCATGGGGTGGCTGGGGTGGTTCGCATATATAACCCCCCCTCAAACTCAAATAGGTGTGAAGATAGAAGCCTATTTGAGGTTGAAACAAAGGGATTGAGAAAGTGGAGCAAAACAGCTCAACACAGAGTGATTGAGAAAGTGGAGCAAAACATTTTGTTTTGTTTTTTTTTTTTTTTTTGTTTTGTTTTGTTTTGTTTTTTTTTTTTTTTTTGTGCCAGGTGATGTAGCAGGGTGTATTGCCAATGGTGTGCCGCGTTGTATGGGAATGTTTTTCTTTATCAATCTTCCCGCCTATGCAAGACAAGTTGATTGAAAGTGGTGGAAGAAAAGGTGAAAAGAAATGCTGGGGATGTGATAAAATAAAATAAAATATAATATAAAATGGTGAGCTGGTGGAAGAAAAGGTAAAAATACATGGTGGGAAATATTAAAATAAATGAGAGTGGAGGCTAATATATTATTAGAAACATACATATATAATATATATTATATATATATATTAAAATAAAAGAAAGTGGAGTGGGGTTTGTGGGTGATATGCAAAGGATATATCCTGGGTGGGCACAGGATATAGATTATTTAATTGATAAGAAGAATTATTTTATGAGAGAGTGAGAGGAAGATAATGAAAACAAGGTGTGGTGAAAAAGGTGGGAGACTCAAACAACTGTGTTTTCATCGGAATTGTTGTCTTGGCCGACATTGTCTGTTGAGAAGGCTGTCCAGAACTGGGTAGAGTTCCAGGGTAATGTGTTCAAATTTCCAGGTGGAGGAACAATGTTCCCTCAAGGCGCAGATGCATATATTGATGAACTTGCATCAGTGATTCCAATTGCAGATGGCTCTATCAGAACAGCATTGGATACGGGTTGTGGAGTTGCAAGCTGTTGGACCAAGCTGTTTGGTGGTGGCGGCCAGAACCACCAACAGCAGCTGCAGCAAATGAAGGCTATGCAAGATCTGAAGGTGCCCCAATTCAAGGGCTTGAAACTGCCCTTCACTAATAATACCAAGGACCAGAATCAACATAAGGCTGTGCAGTTCAACTTGCCTGAAGATGATGATCTGATGAGTGATGATGAGTTTGATGATGATTAGGATGACGACGACTTTGATGAAGATGATGATTTGGATGATGAGATGATGGATGGTGCACCCCAGCATCCTCTTAACAAGATGAAACCACAACCCATGATGATGGCTAATGGTCAGCAGATGCCTAACATGATGATGAATGGCTAGCAGCATCCACAGCTTATGAATGCTCTGGCTCAGGCCAAGGGTGGCGGCGGCAGAAATGGAGGAAATGGGAAAAGGGTGGTTGATCGAGTGTACAGCGGCGATGGAGCCACGGAGGTATTGAGATTGCATTGGATTGAAAGTGGTTATGCCCTTTGGGAGGAGACCCGTGGGGATGTGACCCAAGAACTTCATAGGTTGAAGGTATGTAGCGGTCCGGCGGGCGGCCAAGGCGAGGCTGCCGCCTGCCGGTGAAGCGGAATTACTAGGATGTTAATCTAGCTCTGATACCATGTTAGATAAATTGATAGAGAGAGAAAGAGAGACTAAATATGTATATATTGATATTAAGTGTATATTACAAAGGTTCAATTGAGCTCCTTTATATAGGAGAGAACAATAAACATCATCATGAGGGAGACCATTATTTCAGCCGAAAGAAGAACCACTACCACACACACTAAGAACCACTATCTGTGCCACTATCTATTTATATACATCCACTATCTATATCACTAACAATACATTACATATAATATACTAACATAAGTGTTGAAAAAAGCAGATGTGCAAGAGATTGACGAATACATTTACGAAATAATTTCGAACCAGACAACGACACATGGGTTCCGTGCTTACCTGATGTTACAGATCTACCGACGGTGAGGATGTGGACGGCGACGTCGGAGGCAGCTTCAGCGGTGGATGCTTTCATCTCCGATTGTTGGACAGTTCGACAGTAACGGTGAGGAGGAGAAGTGATGAAGAGAGCAGCGACACAAATGAGATGTTTTTTCCCTAGGATTCAACTTCTAACCACGGAGGGTAGTACCGTCATTTCACAGCTTGCATTCTGTTAAAGTTTCCAAATGGTGTTCTGCGTTTTTAGGTCACAAGATTTGCATTTTTGGAGGTGTTGAACGCAGCTTTTACCTGTGTTCCCAAAAGACTACATAGATTGAAAATCAGTTACCTATCATTGCATGAGATATATATATACATACATATATTCGTGGCTTGGATAGAGTGAGTAACCCTAAAACCAAGAACAAGAAAAGAAGAAGTGATCAAATGAGTATTGATTTGAGAGGAGAGTGATGATGGAGAAGCATACCTTCTTCAATAAGAGAAGAATATATTTATGTATGCAACCCAATGATGATTGCAGGTAAGCATTAGAATAATAATGATATCATCAAATGAAATATTTTCATATTTAGAAAATCAACTTTTACCAAAGCTAGCCATATCAATTATTTATTGGTATTTTTGAATATTGCGTGATTACTGTTTATCCGAGAAGATGTAGTGAATATTGTCTCCGATTATGCATTATGAATATCACTGTCCAATTACCATTTTCTCTTACTAGATTTCACCTTAAAGCGCACCTACAAGAAAAAGAAAAAAAGAAAAAAAAAATCAAGTTTTCGATTGTGGTACCCAAATCTTTTTGGATTTGTGAGTGTTAGTTTCAAGATTACTCGATTTTAGAATCCATTTCATTTTTATTTCATGTAATCCTTTTTTAAATTGACTTGATGAAATTGAGTGACCATTCATATTACAATAATGACACATAATATTAGGATTACTAAATGATGATGCTTTAACAAAGAAATTTTTATAAAAAATTTGTTTCTTACCCGCTTTATCAAAAACACATCTTTGATTTTCAAGTAATTTATTTAAATTTTCTTTCACCTGTATGAATTTAAAAATCATTTTATTTAAATCTTCTAAATTTTTTTTAAAGAATTATTTTCAATTTTCAAATCATTTGAAGAATTTTTAAAGAATCATTTTCCTTTTTTAAAGATTTCATTTTTATTTTTTAGAGTTTCATTTTCATTTTTATTTTTCAAGACTTCATTTTCATTTTTCAAAACATCATTTTCATTTAAAAGACATTTATTTGATTCTTCGGGAAAATATTGTTTTGAAATAATCTTTTAAAAATCATCATGTAACTCCTCAATAAATCTAATAATTCATCATATGTGCGAGAATTTATATTTACCTCATCATCTTCAACTCTCACGAAACAAATATTTGTCACTTCGTTGTCGTTGCTTTCTTCATTGGGGTATTTTATATCATCACCATCTCCACATACAAATTTTACTGCTTTTGTGATTTCATTTTCTTGATTCGTGCTTTTGTGTGTGATTTTTAATTTTTTCCAAATCTCTTTTGCTGTGTCACGAGCACAAATTTTATCATATTCATTAGGATCAAGTGCCCAATATAAAATATATTTTTCTTTAGCATTTATTTGAATGCTTCTAATATCATCCCCATCCCATTCCTCTTCTGTTTTAAGAATTTTCTTACTATATCTATGATTTTGGAAGGAATAATTGGACCATTTTTAATAATCATCCATACCATGTAGTCTGTCCTTTGAATATACACCATAATTCTATTTTTCCAATAATTATAATTATCACTAGTAAAATATAGAGAGTTGGAAGGTGAGTGACCATCAATAATTTGTGTTCCTATAATGGCTGCCATAGA